>PVLD010017732.1:0-41031 GCA_004027595.1 Dinomys branickii
TTAATTGTCTGACTAAATTTGCATGTCTGTATATGGGTTCATATATTTACACTTCGAAGATATCAATGGATAAAGCAATAACCACTGTTGAGACCATATCACCTTGTCTATAGATTAGTTGTGATTGTACTATTTTTTATGCTAATTGGTGTCTGTTTGTCAATATGTTTTTGTACTTTTATTTTTTTAAATAAAAAAATAAATAAAATAAAATAAAATAATATCCTAGGCAGAAGAAATATCAAGAATTGCCCCCTACCTTTCATGATATAAGATGTGTTGCTTTTCATTCAAATTAATAAATATTAATTACATACTAGGAATTTGTAAAGTGAAGTGCTCAGTAATTTGACAATATAGATATAGACAAATCATATTATTTACTTTCAAGCCCCTATTGGGAGGGAGAGATGTATCTATGAGTCATTGCATCTGTTCATACCTTATGTGACATTCCCTTATATAGTAAGATGTTATGGGAGTCCAGGAGAGGAAGTTACTTTCTATGGGGTTACTGGGAAAGAACCTCTGGGGATTTTCAAATTGGATTCTTCTAAAAGTAGATAGTAAGAGCAACATTTGAGCATAAGTTTTATTTGGAAGGTGATGCAGCGAAGCCAAACACAGTGCACTAATACACAGGTTACAGTTATGGGCAATGGGGACTCAATCTCACTGGGAAACTCTAGAAAATGGTTAAGAATACACTTCTGAGTTGTTTCATTTGAGGGCAGGAAGATGATGTATTTACTTATTAAATCCTTGAGGGCTGTACCCAGGGATGTCAACTTTTGGCTACTTCAGGCCAGTTCTACATGTGGGCTAGGTCTGTACGTGTGCAGTCAGGGAACAGCCAGATAGAGTGATCCATTTAAGTGGTGAGAGAAGATGGGATTTGGCAAAGACACAGACAGCATCTGCTTCACTGTAGGAGGTGGCATTTAAATTGAACCTTGGATGATGGGAATATTTTTTAGCAAGTCGTGATAAAGATATGGGTAAGCATTTCAGTATGCAAGAGTAGGAAGACTAAGGTAGCATTCGTGTGGTCCATGACAAATAATAATAAAGCACCAAAGTTTGAAGATGATTCACAGTCTTAAAATTAGAGAAAATTCAAGGTTATCCCTATAAATATTCTCCCTCCCTTGCTTTGAGTGGGAGACAATTTAGCTCCCAAGAGTTTGCTCTGAGGGAGTCGTGCCTCACTAGCAGTCTGTTTCCTTTAGCTAATATCTGAGTTACTTAGACTTATTACACTATTCACTGCTCTGTAGAAGTGTGAAGTTCTGCCAAAATCCAGACATGGCTCTGTAAGTTGTATTGTTATACAAGGGAGAATATCACCCTTTATATTTGGTATGCTGGGGAAAAGATTAAGAATTGTTGATTCCATGACTGGAAATGGGAAAAATTTGTTTAGGGAAGAGCAAATTGTCTAGTGATTGGGGCATGTGTTACAGTGCATGAGGTTGGGACCTGAGAGAAGATGAGAATGGGAAAGAGCAGTTGATATATAGAGAGTCTGCCAAAAAATGTATACATACTGTAGCAGTTCACCATACTAATAAAGGTCTGGAAGCTAATGGTCACCAGTTTGAGCACCTATTGTAATTGTAGAGGCCAAGGGTAACTTGACTAATCTCATGATGTCTCAATAAATTTAGTATAAAACATTTTTTTTTTACTAAAATGTGTATATATTTTTTGGCAGACTCTCTCTCTCTCTGTATTTTCCTTAACTGTATATTGGGGATAATATTCACCAGCTGTTTCAGACCTTAAACTCAGCATCTCTAAAATATTATCAAGGACTACATAGAACAGAAGTAGAAATGAATCATGTAAATTTTCTTTTTCTCTAGCACATAGGGGCAAGAAAAAATACTAAATTATATACTTCACAAGATTCAATTGCTCTTTGCTAATGAAACCTATGTGAAGTTTCATTTTAATCTTAGAAAATATTGATATTTTTCACAGAATAGGTCATTAGTAGGTTGGAAGCCTGCATCAAAATTTGAACCTTTTTGAAAATACTTCACTATAAACAGGCAGCTGTCATCTCTGGCTATTCACACCTGTGAGCTCTTGAAGCTTTGACAAAATAAGTAACAGCAACATCACATCACTGCAGTGCCTAGCCTGAATTTCCCATGGGGCACAAGATTGTCAACTGTGAGCAGGTGAGGTTTATTTAAAACACCTTTGTTTCTGGTTCACAAAGTATGGAATAGAGCATTCCATGTCATGCAAGTACTGGGATAGTGAGTACATGGAGGGCATGTGTAAGAACTAAAGAACTAGGCTTCATTGCACAGATTATCACAGAAGTAGAAATGACATCTTTCTGAACGCAGTTAATGAAACAGCGACAATACCCCCAAATTCTGTTTAGAAAGTCAAAATGATGGGTGAACCTTATTTTATAAATAATATTAAAGATGAAGTATAGTGTAGCAGAAAATGCCCCCCCTCCAGTGTACTTCAGTTTATTAGTTGCCCAGGTGATAGTTCCTCTTCTAGTTCTTGTTGCTTCTGTCTCTTAGAAACAGCTCGTTACTGTGAATGCACTTTGTATAAGCCAATCCCCAATTGACAAGCCATTCTGCCTCTGTACTTCCTGCTTGCTTATCCCATATAAACCCTAGACCACCAGAAATCAGGGCCTGATATTCTGGGAATGATCCCAACCAGTGCTTGTTGATGTAAATAAATCTGCCTCCAATCTTGGGTGCTGTTTTAGTATTTTTGCTTGCCATTGCTTCTGGTTCGTTGGTCAGGAAGACCAACCATACTGACCTCTTTGGTCACAGGTTGTGGCCCTTGTGGATAGACCAAGGATCTCTCTAGGCCCTGAATGGAAGGTACACTGAGATTTCTTGAGTCCTCTTGGAGGTCTGGAGAATTCCTGTCTCCCTGCCCCAGTGGCTCGCATTGGACCTCAAAGGGAGTAGGACATAATCTACCTGCCTGTCTTATTCTGGTAAGACCCCCAGGGGATTCCCAGTTAGTCTATCTGTCAGTCCAGCTCATTTTGAGCAGAAGGGAACTTGTTTAACTCCTGTTAGTGAAGGCCACCCCCAAGGGAAGCGGGGTTATATTGTTTAACCTCTCAGTGACTACTGAATGAATATGTGAGTTAGTGAAATGTACAGCATAAACAATAGACTGTTTCATCTGTACACCAAGTCTGTAAGCACTGTGTGTGGTGGCTGATTGAGCCCTTACCTGTGGTTCTGTGTCAATGGATGTATGGCATAACAGAGGACTCATACTCTCTTTAGCTAAGTTGCAACTAAGTCTCCACAGGGGGTATGGTCAAGTAGACATCTGAATGGTCTCTCTTTGAGGGTCACCCACTCTTTCTGTTGTACCATCATTGAAGGGTACAGAACACACACATGTAGGAAGTCAGAGATGGAAATTAAATAGTCAAAACTTACAATCCCTAAATGCAGGCAAAAAGGCTTTTATGGAGTTAAAAATGAAACCAAACCCCACCCTGCATTTCAAAGAAAAAAAAAGAAAAAGAGGCCCATTTTTCCTGGAAATTCCAACTTGGCCCCCTCACTGGCTGCCACAATTGCTGTCAGTACCTATAGCTTCATTCCCCACTCCCTACTTGTGTGCTACCAGTCAACTGAACCGGTTCCAGATAGTCATCACTTACATTTGGCCAAGGAGGCCCTCTCTCCAAACTTTCTGCTTCACAGTCCTTTTTGGACTGTTCTAGATTTAAAAGATGCCTTCTGCTGAATGTGAGTTGCTCCCATAAGCCCCCTCAGCTGGGAAGATCCTGAGATGAAAGGCCAGATCACTTGAACTCAATTGCCACAAGGGGTTAAGAACTCTCCCAATATTTTCAGGGAGGATCTAACAACAGATTTGGCCAAGCCACCAGCACCTTTTCTTTGAGGTTTCTCTGTCCCTTTCAGCTCTATCATGGTCCCCCAAACAAAGAGTATAGACTGTCAAACTGCTAAAATACACCTTTCTTGCCTGTAAAGCCAGTAGAGGATCTCTGAATTGCCATTGCCATCACCATTACTCTCTATAAACATTGCCTCAGTCTTCTGCAACCCACAGCCTGCTGGTTCACTTGCTTGGATCTAAAAAATGACTTCTCATGCCTTTTGTTGACTCCTGTCAGCCAGCCTCTCTTCACTTTTAAATGGAAAGTCCCTAGTTCTGGACTCAAAAGCCAAATGACCTGGAATCAACCTCCCAGAGGTTCAAAAACTTGTTTCCTCTTTGAAAAAGCACTTCTGATTAATGACACTCAAGCTGCCTGCTGGAAAGATACAAAAGCTCTGCTACAATATCTGGAAGGAACTGATTACAAAAAAGAAACTCTAAAAATTTATTGGAGGTGCTGGCTTCCATAAAATCTGGATCCTTGAATCCATAAAAATAATAATGCTTATTGAGACTGTCATCTCTTGGGAGTGCCCAGTGACCTCTAAGGGCTGCCTCTACCTCTTTACCTCCACACTCTGAGAGCCACTGTTCTTTTGATCAGGAAAGCTGACAAACTCACCTTAGACCAAGACTTAACTGTTTAGGTGCCATATGCTCTGTTGAGATACACTGTTCTAAAAATTGGACTCCCTGACAGATACTGAATATACTGTCTTTATGGATAGAAATAGCTCTGTTAAGAATAAAGTCTGATAGGCTAGATATGCTGTGGTCACCTTGGACAAAACTATTTTGGCCAAAATTCTTCTGCAGAGATGATCTTCAAAGAAAACTGCTTTCTGCTGCTGTTTTGAAACCTGCCACCAACAAGGCACATAATCTGGTCCAGAGGCTCAATCCATAGTGCTGGTAACTGTTCCCCTGCAAGTGGCTCAGGCTTCAACATCTATGGCCCCAACTTCCCATTCCCTACTGATATTGAGAAGACAATAAAAGTTTGTAGAGTCCTGCTATAAAAAATCATCTCTAGATATGACTTACCCTTGATCATTGGCAGTGATAATGGGCCTGCATTTATAGCAGAGATAACTCAAAAACTGGATTAAATAAAAACTACATACAATGTAAGGCCACAAAACTCTAGAAAAGTTAAAAAACAGCTTGTAACCAGTTAAAAGAACAGCTATATCTGTACACATTCCTATGCAAACATATAACCCATGTTCATATTAACTACTTCTACAAGTTTAAGAAATTCAGCCTTAGATCCACTGTAAAATTTACTTGGGCAGCTCCTCTGAAGCTAATTTTAAAGAGACAGTGTACTGAAAGCCCCTGCTCTGTTCTCTCTGCTCTAGAAGTCACATACGGCTGAAACTTGATTACATCATTTACAGGATTGTTTCATACCTATTCCCCTTGATTTTTGTGTCTTTTCAGGCTGCTTACCCCAGTCCTTCCTTCCTTGCCCCCCATGCTAGCTGTATTTTTTATTAATTGACCTGGATTCTGGTTACCTATACACCCGCTAGCTGTGGTTTTTGCTTTAAACACTATGGATCGTTGCCCTCCAAAAATAGAGCAAGCAATCAAACACTTTACCAAGATTGAATGAGTGTCCAAAGCACATTGGACACTTTACTAGATCAGACTAGTTCCTTCACTACCTTGCCAGAGTAATACCAAAGAACAGACGGGCCTAAATTCTAGTTGGACTTTGTCTCAGAAGATCACATGTAACATGTCCAGCAAAGATTTGCCGAAGAAACCAAAAGAGGGTGGAAATATAGCAGAAAATGCCCAAGCCAGCCAGTATACTTCAGGTTCTTAGTGTTCCAGGTAATAGCTACTGTTCCAGTCCTGATTGCTTCTGTCTCTTAGAAATGGCTGGTCACTGTGATATATAGCTGGTTACTGTGATGCACATTGTATAAACCAATCTCTAATTGATTAGACATTCTGCCCCTGTACTTCCTGCTTGCTTATCCCATATAAGCACTAGACCACCAGAGATCAGAATCTGATATTCTGGGAATGATACTGATCAGTGCCTGTTGAGGGAAATCAATCTGCCTGCAAATTCTGGGTGTTGTTTCAGTGTTTCTCCTTGCCGTTGTAATAATATATAATGCCTCACAGTTTGCCTCATCTACTTTTAAAAGTTTAGCTTTTTTTGGAGTTAGAGGAAATTTTGCACCCATTTTTTCTTAAATTGTCTAATATGTAGAACTTTGGGGCCTTATCCTACTCTGTGCTGGGTACTGCAGTTTCAACATCTGGAAGTTGGACCCTCTGACCCTCCGGTGGATTAACTAATGGTCAACTTGGAACACCAAACTGACTGAGTCATCATGGTTTTGAGTGTGGAAGGTCTACCTGAGGATTGTTGCCAACAGCATATAAGGAGAACTGGAGGAGAAGATAGTGTCTGCTGATTGTCCTGGAGAAGTTTGTCATGCTGATTTTCTTTATATGAACTTGGCTGTTCTCATTATTGGAGGAGCTCAGTCCTTGCTGTTGCTGAGGATGGCTGCAGTTCTTTTGAGGGATGCTCTGGTCCTTACTTTGAGCATTACCTCTTGACTCCAGTGCAGATCCCTCAGCCTGCTGGCATAGATCCTTCATCCCTCTGGTGCAGACTTTCTAGATTGCCCCACTGACCTCTGGGCCTTCCCAGTGCAGATCTTTGATACAGACCTGCATGAGACATTGTGCTTGGCTGTGGGCCTCCAGTTGGACTCATGGTGGACATTGCTATGGGCTCTACGTCTTCAGCTGGACTTTTGCAGGACATTGCTGTGGGATCCAGGCCCTCAGTTGGATTCTTTGGGTCTCTAGTGCATCGACACATTGCTTACACTCCTCTGAATTTGACTTTTTGGGTGAATATTATAAAATAATATATAATAATATTATAAATTATGAGTCCTGTATTAAATCTATTCCTTTGTAAACCCTGACCATGGACCCTAATGTACTGGTACTTCTTTTTGAAAGCCAATGATGATCTTCCAGTTGAACCAGCCACTCTTCCTTTTGGTACCCTGTGTTTCTTTTTCTGTCTGTATCTCCACACATGGAAGGAGGAGTAGCATACATTTTACTGAAGGACTGTGCATGCATTGGGGACAACTTTAAAGTCAGAGCTATATGTGCTTTTCCCCTCCTACTATTGGTTTGTCTGGTTTTTGAGACAACCCAATTAGACCTGTTACAGTGAAGTTACCAAATTTTAATTTATTTTTGACTTTTTAAGACAGGGTCTCCCTATGCAGTTCAGGCTGGTCTTGAATTCACTTTGTAGTACAGGCTGGTCTTGAACTCACAACGATCCTCCTGCCTCAGCCTCCCAAGTGCTGGGATTACAGATATGTGCTACCACAGCCAGCTCTTTAAATGGTTTTTTACAGATTAAAGAAAATACAAAATTTCAAAACAAGATAATAGCAGATTAACTGGTTAATATATTGTATATTGTTATCTTCAAAGTTGTTGCTCAGAGTACAATATATAGTCATGCATTTTGATCAATGTGAGAACAAACCATTATTTTCAATGAACTAAATGAAGACTCTAATATATATATATATATATATTTTTTCTTTTCCCTTTTGTCTTTCCTTCTTTCACCTGTCCCAGTTGTTCTTTCCTTTTTAAGCACTTTCTTTTCCTTACACTATATCTTCAAAGTAGTTGCTTAGATTACCAAATAAGATAGCAATATGCAATATAATAACCATTGTTAATGTCCTATCATCTTGTTTTGAAATTCTCTACCATTTTTACTGTTTTTAAAATTATCTTGAAAATAAAAAAAATCTATTGTAGATTTTGGGTTTTATGTACTTTTTCAGTCTCAAGAAATAACAAATACTAGCAGGGCTGTTGGGGAAAAGGAACTCTTCTCCATTGCTGGTAGGAGTGTATACTGGTACAACCATTATGAAAATCAATGTGGAGATGCCTCAGAAAACTAGGATTAGAGGTCCCATTCTACCCAGCTATCCCCCTTCTGGGAATTTTCCCTAAAGTTATCAATTTTATCTCTGTTTCTGATGTATTTTTTTCCTGTTCATGCTCTCAGACAGAGAAAGGGAAGCATTTTTATACTTTCCCTGTAATTCTAAGGTTTTCTGTTTCAGATGAACTGTTATCTTCCATTAGCATTTAAAGAGTGTCAAAGTCCTCCATTTTATCCTTCACCACTTCCCCTTTGCAACATGCTGGTAATAATGGGTGGGGCTTTTGTTGAGTTTTCTGGCCTTTACCAGCTACTTTCTGAGCTACTAATAGGGAAACTTGAAATTACCAGCTTATTAATGCATAACTTTCATTTTCTTCACCCATCCTCCTGCTTTTGAAGAGCAGATGACAAGAAGAAGAAATTACTTAATTTTTGATAGAACAATATTATGTTATACTGTAGTGATTTTGGTGCACACCAGTTTTTCTGAACTTCAAATAATCAGTGAATTCCATTGTAGAAACTGTTCATAGACTCCTAAACTTTCCCATTCGTTTCCTTATGCCTGCTGGTACCACTCTACTATGGACCCTATGTGTAGCAATAGAGACCACAGCACATTTTATTTGATTTTTCTGGAGCCCAAGATTGAGAAAGTCACATAACAGGTAATATAAATGTTTGTTGAATAAATTTGTGCCTAAGCTACCATCCTGTTATGAAAGAGTTCTATTTAACAAAGTCTAAAACAATAAGATATGTGTTGCAAAGCTTTCAGAAACCTACTTCACAATTCACTACTGGAGAAAAAAGTGAGGGTAGAAAAGAGAATCAACAATTATGGAATATCAATCCTGTACCAAGAACATACTTTGTCTCACTTATTCTTTAAAACAACCTTACTAAGGCTGTTAAATCTTCATTTGATAAATGAGGAAATTGGGGCACATAAAGTTAAAAATTTTGTTATTCCTGAATTTTTATGAGATGGAACTGAGATGCAAATTTGAAACTGTGACTCTTTGTCTCCAAAGTCCAGGTCCTTTCCACCTTACTGTTCAATCATTTCTTAGTAGAGAAGTAAATGACAGTTGTCCCAATTTATCTGCAGGTTTTGCATCTTTGGATTCAACCAACTATATCTGTCTGTACTGAGCAAGTATAGATTGACTTTCTTATTAATAACCCCTATACAGCCCAGTATAACACCTATCATATAGGAGGTACATTGTATTAGATACTGCAGCATCCAAATATGATTTAATGTATATGGAGAATATGTATATGTTCTATACAAATACTATACCATTTTATACAAATGACTTGAACATTCACAGATTTCAAAATCTGGAGGGGTTCTGGAGTAAATCCCTCACAGATATCAAAAGGATGTCTATAGTGTATTTCACATTATAATAACAGATTAATATCCTTAAAGCTTTTGTTTTTGTCAAATATTCTCAATCATTCTACTTTGTCCAAGATTAAAGTTCATCCTACACAGTCTGAATAGCAAGGCAGTATAGCCCTGTGTTAAACAAATTCTGTGTGTCTCTGTATGTCTGTACCACTGGGAGCTCTGTAATTTCTTGGTTAACCTCATTAAACTATTCTGTAAAATGATCATAGCTTTTAAATATTAAATCATATGAGATATATGAGGCATTCACCATCATACACAATAAGAGCTTGATACATATAAGAATACCACTATGTGTAGTCATTGTTGTCATTAATAAATGCTATGGTTTCTGTCTGGATAACCCTCCAATGCCTCAAGCAGTCATGGGGTATGCTTTTGATAGATTCATGGTCCAATGCTGGGATTATGGATGTAAGAGCTACACCCCTCCTGGATCAGATAGTTTGCATGCAATGTAAGGGAGGGAAAGAGGCTGCTTTCCACCACTCCTCCCTTTTGCTCTTGGTGCTTTTGCTATCTTGCATTGTCATGAATGGTTGCCCTGTGCCATTTGCAACTCTGCCTTGGAGCCAGTCAAGTATGGACTGAAACCTCCACAAATTGTGAACTAAATAAATTGCGATCTTTCCTTCCTTAATTTTGGGTGTAAGGCATTTTGTCCTAGCAACAAAAGAAAAGTAACCAACACAGAATTTTGTACCAGAGGAATAGGGTCATTGCTGTGACTATACCTGACAATGTGGTTCAAGACCCTTTGGAAATAGCTTGTGGGAAGTGTTTGGAAAGGTTTGGAGATGTCACCTGAAGGAGTAGAGCTGGAACACCTTTGGCTGTTCTTTATGGGAGATTCTGGTCAGAGCTCAGAAGTCCAGAAGGCTGATGGAAATCCTACCAGTAAAGACCAGGTTCTGGGGGTTTCTGCTAGGAAGAAGGACTGCATTGGTTGCTGGACAACAGATGATGTGTGTTATGGCTTGGCAGAAATTTTGTCTGCATTTTGTTCCTGTCCAGAGACTTTGACTGAGACTAAGATTGAGAGTGGCATACTGATTAATCTGGCAGAAGAAATTTCAAGGCAGTCAAATGTTGAGGCAATGACACGGCTATTTTGGGTGGCTTTTAGCCAGATTTATGTTGAGAATCAAGAGCAAAGAGCCCAGTAGGATGTTTTAAAAAGTTGTGAGTTTGGCAAGAAAGGAAGCTCCAGTAAAGCTATGGATTGCAAAGGTAGAGCTGAGGAGCTCTTGATTTCTGAGAAGGAACAGAATATAAAATATGGCCCAAGGGCATAACAAGAAGGAGCAAGTCTCTACCCTTTGCAGCCTCAAACCTGCAAAGATGAAAGACTTTGCTTTGAGGAGAAAGCTGCAGAGGACCGTGTTCCAGAAAGGCAGCAGCAGCCGCACAAGGTTCCAGAATGGCAGCAGCATAGAGAATTTGTTCCTCAGAATCAGGTTCAGTTTGCCCAGCAATCCATGCACATGAACCCTATGGCCAAGAGAGAGGAAAGCTTGGCTACTGCTCCAGGTCACAGAAAGCCTTGACATCATCCATGTGGAACTGGATTTAGGCCCATATAGAATGCAAGAGTTCTAAGGTTAAGAAGGCTTCCACCTTGATTTTAGAAGGCCTGGGAGACCAGGCAGCGTGCCCCATGTGAGGGTAGTGTATGAAGCTATGAGTGTGAAGCAAAAGGTACACTGGAGGCTGCAGAAGTTGGACAAGCTAGGAACATGGATTGTCCAAGGAAAGCTGCAAGGAGGGAGCAAAGTTGGCCTAAGAGAGAAGCCATTAGAGCTATAACCACTGGAAGTGCCATAGTGGTGGAGTTATGCAAGCCCTATGGAGCTCACAATGTACAACAGATTCCTTCAGATGTTTCCACATGGAACTACAAAACTTAATTTTATCCTTGCTGGATTTTGGACTTGCTTTGGTCCCAATGCTTTCTATCCCTCTGTTTGTACCTTTTGGAATGGTAATGTTTATCTTGTGCCATTAAATGTTGGAAGTGTTTATCTTTTCATTTGTACAGGGGCTCATATCTAAGAGTCTGTCTTACATCTTTGAGGAGACTTGGGACTTGGACTTTTCAGCAATGCTGAAACTATTAGGACTTTGGCAACATTTAGAGATGGATGAAAATGTCTTTTGCATAAAGGGATGTGAATGAGTCTTTGGGGGTCCAGGGGTAGAATGCTATGGTTTGTGTCTGGATGTACCCCCAAGGCCTCATGCAGTCATGGAGTGTGTTTCTAGAGTTTTTGATTGATCCATGGTCCAATGCTGAGATTATGGGTGTGAGAGCTACACCTGCCACGGAGCAGATAGTTTGCATACAATGTAATGCAGGAAAAGAGGCTGCTTGACATAGCTCCTCCCTTTTGCTCTTGTTACTTTTGCTGTTTTCTGCCAGCACGAACTGTTGTCCTCTGCTTCGTGCCACTCTGGCTTGGAGCCAGCAAAGTATGGACCAAAACCTGCACAAACTAAGTAAAACTTTCCTTCCCTAATTTTGGGCATTGGGTATTTTGTCTCAGCAATGAGAGAAAAGTAACTAAGACAATGGAATTTTACCATTCTCTTCCCATCTGACTTTTTTTTAAGTTGCCCATAGCACAAACTTGCCTCTAGCAACACTGGGGTCCCCATACTTTCACAAACGTTTTCATTATCCTTGCCTTTATCCTTTTGCTTAAAGTAACACTTCTTCTTTTCCATCCGCCATACAAGTCCAGTCAATTTTCTTACTCTTTCAGAAACAGCTGGCATTCAATACAGCCATCCTGTCAATCTCAGTAGGCTTCTTTCCCAAGCTCCCTCATGGAAGATTGCTCATTGTGCAAAGTGACTGTGGCATGAGGAATGGATGTTAGGCATGTGCTCCACAACAATGAGTTGCCTTTTGAAGGCTGCTCTGGCTTCCATCACTATTAAATATCTGCTTGCTAAAACTAGAAATAATGCTGAGCCCTGATATGACATCATTCCCTATGGATGGGAGGGGCAGAGGAAGTAGGGGAGACGATCTAATCTCTTGATGGCAGGTTGACTGATTGCACTCAACTTCTTCCATCATAGAGCAGTATTTTCTCCTCCTTGAAATACATGTGTATTCTGCACATGGATTGGCATTTCTTCTGGTGGTACCAGTACCACCAGTCACAGATTTATAGTATACACTATTCACTGGGTATAGCATTTCTTCTCATCAAATATTAATTTTTCAAAGAAAAAGTATGGCTTAGCCTATGGTCATGAAATTCATGATTCTTACCAAGTGCTTCACTGCTCAAAAGGAGTTGATCTCATAAAATGTGAAAATAACCTATTAAATATAGAGCTACTGTGCCTCTTATGGCGAGAAATGCTTTGTGTTGGGTACTGAATGTTCCCCACAGTTTGTATATTGAAGGTTTGCTCTCCAAACCATGGTGCTATTGGGGTATGGTGGAACCTTTTGGAGATGAGGCCTAGTGGAAGGAAGTTAGCTCTTTTGGATTATCTTTTTGGGGGCTGGGGATATAGCTCAGTGGAATAAGTGCTTGCCTAACAAGCACAGGGTCCTGAGTTCGATCCCCAGTACCGCCAAAAAAAAAAAATGGATTATCTTTTTGTTTCCTGTCTTCCTTGAGATGAGCACCTTCTTCTACCCTTTATTCTTGCCATAATGTACTGCCTCGCGACAGGTCAAAAAGTGATATGGCCAATAAACCATGGACTGAAATCTCTAAAGCTATAAGCCAAGATACATCTTTCCTTTTCTAAAGTTGAGTACCTCAGATATTTTATTAGGGTAATGCATAGCTGACTGTGAAAATTAAGCTGAATTGTCAATGTGATTGGCTTGAAGGCTTACTAGGAGATTAGAAAACACACTTCTGCTGGGTGGATCATGGAAGCATGACTTTGGGTACTATGCCTGGTCCACTGTTCCTTCCTGTCTGACACTGTTCCCTTGTTCTGCTTCCTTGCTGCCATAAAGTGAGCAATTTCCCTCTGCCAGGCCCTTCTGTTGTGGTGTTCTTGGGTTGAGGCCAGCTGACCATGAACTAAACCTCTGAAAAGGTGAGCTAAAATAAATGTCTCCTCCACCTGTGTGTGCCAGACATTTTGTTCCAGCAGCAGGAAAGTTAAATAAAACACCAGCACAGAAAATATATCAATTAATTTGTGAAACTGTCCCCAAGGTTGTGATATATATATATATATGTGTGTGTGTGTGTGTGTGTGTGTGTGTGTGTATTATTTTTTAAAAAATAAAAGCACAAAAACATATTAACAAACAGACACAAATTAGCATTAAAATAGTACAATCAAAACTGATTTACAGACAAGGTGACATGGACTCAACAGTGGTTGTTGCTTTATCTATTGATATCTTCGAAGTGTATATATATGAACACAGATACAGACATGCAAAATTGGTCAGATATTTCAAACCAATGACCAATATTAATAGGTCTTGATTGGTACCATTTTGACTGACACCATTGATGGGTACCATTAATTGTATTAACTGGTAGTGATTGATATTGCTACTAACTGGTACCATTGATTATAATCAATTGGTACTGGTAAGTACCATTTCCTCATACTCAAAATGAATAGATGTCTTAGAACCAAGAGGTGAAGTTGAGAATGATCTCTTTCACTATTCCACTTGAAAATCCAATTATCAAATTTAAAAATACCCCCACTTTTGGGTACCACTGCTTAGAAACTAGTGGTTTCTGGTGTTTGTGAGAGTGTTTCTAGTAAGAGACACAACAAATCCTTATCTGTAGTCCAGTTTTTGTACTCTTCTTGTGCTACTGTGTGTATGTTTGTTAGTGTTTTTGTTCTTTTACTTTTAAAATAAGAAAAAGAGACACAACAATGGTCCTACTGAATGGTAAGCTGAGAATGCCACTTGATGTTACTCTGTTGCTGAGGTTGCTTAACTAACTATAGACAAAGACGGGATTACTTTTCTATGTAGGTTTCTCCATCCTGATTACTAGGAGGAAATTTGGTAGCTGTACATAATTGGAGTACAGAGGACTCTGACTAGGACACAGTAGAATTTGTGTCCTACAACTTTTTGTCACAGCAGTGAATTAAAAACTACCTAATTAATGGAAGACCACTAAGGGATTAAACTGTTTACAATAAAGGTTAGAAAAAATCCAACCAGCTCAAGAAATTTGCTCTGAAAATTGAAGTTTTAAGCAAAATTTAATTAATGGACTATCATTGCGAGAGATGTCACTCTCAACTTTCCTTGATTTTAAGACCTGTACACTTCAGCGCTGGGGAAATGGTACCACTCGATATTATCACCAAACAGCACCTGAAGGCTGACGTGAAGGCTATCTGTAAACGATCATTGAATAGGCAGTGGAAAAAAAGATCTTAAATTTTCCCTATTGCTCAGTGTTCAATTATGGAAAGAAGAGCTATAGCTTATTGTTTGCATACATTGTTTCTTGCTTGATTTATACACACATATGTTTTTATCATTCCCTTCACCTTCACTGTGTTATACTAAAAATGTTGGTATTAGTAAAGTTTTCACTTTAATCCTAAGACATGTATCACCCTTGTGGGTTTTTACTGATCTAGAGGAAAAATGAACACATTAAGAAAGGGCCATAGTGACTACTAACACCCTGTGTTTTCTTCTTTTTAGGGAGATAATGAGTATGTCTCAATTTGTCCAAGAAAGAGTTGCAATAGTGATAGCTCATAAGTAGTGGAGTGGGAAGCTCCAAGAATTGGTCTGTCCAGCGAAGCAACCATTAAGTTGGCAAAATTGACAGAATCAATTATAGGAGGACTCTGGAATCTAATTAAATCTTACAGCAACCAAACAAATGCTTAATAAAGACAAATGCTGCCAAATTTTAGTAAAAAGATACTGTGGTGCTTTTGCTTATTCCTACAATGTCTTCTACTCCCTAGTTCAGCAATGGCTGTGGAGACAGCGCTCCATGTTCCTGTTGTGACTTGCTGTGATGCTAGGGATGGAAGAAAGAATATAAATTTTATTCTCAAAACACATTATTTTCTATCAGTCCCGTGTTTCCTTGAGGAACTGGCACGGAGGCTGCCATTTGTTTGTGCCCATCCCCTCCTCATGGGCTCAGATTTCTAGGTGAGGGCCATCAAAAGCATAAAGACTTCCTATGCATAATTGCGTGGGGAAGAGACAGCATATGGGGAAATGGCAGATAGAACTAAAGATCTGAGAAACAGAAGACTAAGGAAGAAGATTCTTGGGTAATTGAGGACTCTGAAAAAGCTACCATGCATAGAGGTGAATGGGAGAACCCACAGTGCATGCATGCCCTTGGCCAGGAACATGCTGAAAAGCTCCTAGACGTGCACTTCTGGCTGATCAGTGAGCTCTGCACAAGCAGTGAATCATAGCTAAGTCAGGGTTGTAGGTGGCTCACCTTAGTGCTGAAGGAGTGTAAGACACAGAGCCAATTTTCACAGATCGGGAGAGTAGGTTTTTCTCTCTCCATTCTGGTTCCAAGTGTTTAAAGAAATTTCTGGCAATTGTTGGCTGATCATTGAGACAATAACACAGGAACTTCTATGACCACATGTGACAGGGACTAGAATCTTTCAAGATTAGTTTAGAGAAGTCATTAAATAAGTGCATAAAATGTCTGCAACAATCCACCAGCAACAGCAAACACTAGAGAGAGTTAGAATGTGGCTCACAGGGACACTGTGATGTTCGAAATTTCTAGTTTTCAAGAAAAATTGATAGGTCATATAAAGAAATAGCAAACTGTGGCCAATTCACAGGGGAGAAAGAAAAAAATTCATAGAAACTGTTACTGAGGAAGTTCATAGTTTGGACTTAATAAACAAAGAATTTAAATGAACTGCCTTAAATACTGGCAGAGTTACAGTAGCTGAGTACAATGGTACATTCCAGCTTTTCAGGAACCTAAGGCAAGAATGTCACAAGTTTGAGGTTAGCCTGGGCAACTTAGTGTGACTATGTGTCAAAATCAAAAAATAAATAAAAGGGTTGATATGTAGTTCAATGGTGGAGTGCCATGGGTTCAACTTCCAGTCCCACAGAAATAGAGAGAGAGAGGGGGATAACAAAGACAACAGAGAGACAGTGAGAAAGAGAGAGAGGGAGAGAGAGAAAGAAGGAAGGAAGGAAGGAAGGAAGGAAGGAAGGAAGGAAGGAAGGAAAGAAAGAAAGAAAGAAAGAAAGAAAGAAAGAAAGAAAGAAAGAAAGAAAGAAAGAAAAGGAGAAAGGAAAGCAGTCAAATGGAGCTGTGGACAAAAAACTAAGGAACTAGAGGAAATAAGAAGAAAAGATGTAACAAATAGAGAATATCAATAAAGAGATAAGATATTTTTTGGTACCAGGAATTGAACTCAGGACCTTGTGCTTGCCAGGCAGGTGCTGTGCGGCTGAGCTATATCCCCAGTGAGATAAATTACTTTTTAAAAAGGAATCAAATAGAAATTCTGGGGGTGAAAAGTACAGTAACTGAAATGAGAAAAGCCACAAGAAAAAATATGTTTACATCTTTGTTAGAATAACCTACTAAAACCAATTATAGATTTCTGACTTCCAGAACTAGAGGAGAATACATTTGTGTTGTAGGAAATTACCAAGTTTATGGTAACTTCTAGCAGATCAAATAGAATATGAATGCAATGCCTTTAAACCAATTCTGCTTCTTAAAATGTCTAAAATAGTATACATCTTGCCTGCTTATCATTGATAAATAACTATTCTATCCATATTAGTGAAACAAATGAATAAAAGACCATATATAAGGTCCAAGGCAAATGTGTTATCTTCCACTACCTTCATTTGTGTTCCCTCAAAAGCTGATATTGAGGTAAGAATTTGGTTGCAATGCTTCCTGGGAAATATTGGTGATGGTGTGAGGAAGCGAGCAGGAAAGGGAAGGTGGACAAAGGCAAGGCCAAACATGGTGGGTTGTCAAGCAAATTATGAAAAGTGACACCTAATCTTACTGGGAAACTCTAGGAGGTTGTGTAGAGCATGCACCTCAGAGTTCCTTTACCTGAGGGAAAAGGAAACTGGAGAATTTATACCAACTGCCTTCCATCCTTGGTATAGAGCTGCTTTAACTGCTTAACATTTCTGATATCCCAGTGTAGGAGCAGAGCAGCTGTTTGTGGTCAGAGTGAGAGAGACTTCAGACCCAAAGACGTGAATCCTTGCAGCTGAAAGCTGAGCTTCATGCACTGAAATGGTAAGCTGCAAGAATAGCTTCAGTTGCATTTACAAAATCTGTTCCAGCTAATCCATTCTGGTTCACTTCCTTCTTATTGAGCAATCCATACATGTCTTATGCACCACTCCTGAGCAAAGCAGTGCTTTGCCGAAAACAAACTATAGGACAGGCACAACTTCATGGAGAAGAGGTTTATTTTGGTTCATGGTTTTCAGCCCGTGGTCAGGTTGCTCCAAGGCAGAAACATGATAAGAAAATGGCACAGCAGTGAAAAGCTGTTTATTTCATGACAGTCGGGAAGCAGAGAGAGCAGGAGTCAAAGAAAAAGTAACTGGGGCCAAGATGTACATTTCTAAGCCACACCTCCAGTGACCTGGCTCATCCAACCAGTCCCCACTTCCCAGTAGGCCCACTGAGCTGTGAACTTACAAATGGATTAATCCACTTGAAATTAGAACTCTCGCTGTCCATTCAGTTCCCCAAACTAAATCATTTTGAATTGGAACTATAACAAAGGCCCATGATGTACTTTTCTTTTCTCTTTCTCATGACTCTGAGGTCCATGGTGAACATACTATACACACTCAATGTACATTTTTGAATGGAATTGGTTATTATAATTGGGCAATATATGTTTCTTACTCTTGAAGGTAGCACTGTATTAGGTTTTCTCCTTGCTTCTTTTTATATTTTTCTGTCATTAAGATGTTTGAGTTATAAATTGATAAGTATTCATCATAACTAGGGAAACAATCCAAAGATTTTCTTTTTAATATACCTACCTCCATGTTCACTCTTTGAAGAAATCTGTGCCTGGACCTATTACAAGCCTTATATACCCTTTTCGGTTTCCTTTCCTTTTTTATTTCAGTACAAATATATTCCACCTACATGTGTTATACTACACATCTTTTCCCACTTGATAATATGTCATGGACACAGCAAGGTCAAAATAAATCTAGTTAATTTATTGTAGCACTTGCACAATATTGTCTTTTGTATGTGGTTAATTTATTCAGCCATTACTCTACTGGAGGTTTACATGCAATTTGTTTCAAAAGGTTTTTTTTGCCTTTTTAAGGCAAACAGTAAACATCCTCACACACGTTTCTCCTTTCTATTCCCCAAACTAGTATTTCTATGTCAGAGGGTATGTAAATTTGGAATTTACATATAAATATATTGTGAGATTATCTGCCACTTCTTATCAGTATTCAACATTCTCATTTCTTTAAACATTCTTTATTGATACATCAGGGCTTTGCCTAACCAGTGGTACGACAAGTTGAACACCCCTAATCCAAAAATCCCAAAACCAAAATGCTAAAAAATATGAAAATTTTTGAACATCTACATGAAAATCTAAGTAGAAAAGTCTGCACCTGACTCTATAAGGTAAACTGCAGTCAAAACACAGATACATGAAAAATATTGTATAAAATTTCCTTCACTCTATGTGTATAATGTGTATATGAAATCTAAATAAATATTGTGTTCAGCCTTAGGTTCATCCCCCAAGATACCTCATTACGTGTATGCATGTCTTTCAAAATCTGAAAAAAGTCCAAAGTGAAATGTTTGGCATCTCAAACATTTCAGATAAGGGATACTCAACCTGTTTATGCTTGATTACAACTGATAAACTAGAATTGCCTGCTAAGGATCATTTACATGTATTGTCATGGGGATTTTCCATCAATGGGAAATTGAAGGAAGTTTCTCTGTGTTCTTATGGAATGATGTGCAGAAGGTGAAGGAGGAGGTACTTTTTTGTGCAAGCAAGAGAATATGACGCAGCTTTGGGCAAGCAGAAAATTTTCTTCACTTCTAAATGGAACACAGTGTGGTTGTGGCAGTGAAGAATTCCCACACAAAATATCCTCAGGGATTAGCAGAAATAACTGAGCTGTACTTTGAAAGGTCATCACTGGAAAAAGCATGTGAAATAAGAGGGTTTTTTTATTTGTACACATTGGCTGGCAAGGTATAGGGAAAGTTACTTTATGTAAAGTTCAACTTGAATTAGTAAATTGGTCCAAAAATTCCTATCACTTTGAATAAATTCACTCACAACAACAACAAATTATTTTACTCTGTTGATCCTTTTTTACTGTGGAAACATTTCAAAGTGGAGAAATACAATGACAACATGATTAAACATCTTATTAATATTCTTGTGAACTTTCAAATTAAAGATTGTGCATTATATGATTTGTAAATGAGTTTCCAAAATCATAAGCAAGACTTTCTTGTTTCTGGAAAATTCCCCCTTTAAAGCTAAAATGAAAGCCTTTTAAAAAAAAGAAAATTTCAACAAAGACACAGTGTTAATGGATGCACCTAAGGACAATTTAGCGGCCAGAAGAGGCATAGGTATTTTATGTACTCACCCAGCTTTGTCCGTTTTCCTGCTCTACTGAAAAGTTCATTTTCAAAATATCATCAGTATATCATTTCACATCTTGCTGTTCCTGAAACTCTAAATTTCTAGTATGCCACTAATGTATGTACATTACAAAGCACTGAATCTGAATTCATATGTATGCAACTCTTAAATTACGTACTGCTGTCAAGTATTGACTTTTATGGTTGATAACTTTAATATTACTATTTGTGTCTCTATAAATTATTTTTTCAGAAGTAAAAAGGAAGAAAACCCAGGTTTTTATCAATAGATATACTAAGCAGCACACACAGGACATAATCAATATGAATATCAACAGCATGATTTTAATAACATCAAACATTTTGGTGTCATAGGGAAGCATCTTGTAAATGCAGAATGTGAGTGGTGCAGGCAATCAGAGGCCAGCTCTTAGGAAGAAATACCTGATTTGAATCTATGAACAGAATAGAAGAGTCTGAAAACCAGTAGAGGTAGCAATTCCCATAGGCCTGAAGATTTACATTTAACATAAGTTCAAGTTTCACAACTATAAACAAATAATAAATTGGCCACAACAAGATTTCTAGAATTCTGAAAACAGTAGTTATCCTTCTTAAACAATATGTAAAAAATATTTGTGAGGATGCATGTGTGAGTTCTGGAATAAGAGTGGGGATGGGGAAATAAAGGTTATTTGATTAAGAGGAGAGTCTCTTTCAGAGTATTTCAAACTTTTGAGATGTTTGGCTCCTCTGCAAGCTTGGGTCTTGGCTTTCCAGACTGGCAGATATATAGGGAGGTGTCTTTGACAGGGTTTGTGTGTGGGGTACTGGGAAGCATTGGTAAGGTCAACATAAATCTTATGTGGCAGGCAGGGAATGCCTTAATGGGATACCTGGGTAATCAGGTTTGAGAAATGCATGTGCTGAGGCAGCCTGGGTATCGTGTGCATGTCTGTGTGTGTGTGTGTGTGTGTGTGTGTGTGTGTGTGTGTGTGTATGTTCTCAGTAACTCCATTTACCAGGACTACTTCATTAGTTGTTTCCTACGGTGGATAGATCCTTATAGAGTGCAGTATAAGCAGCACTGAGTTGAGTTGGACAACTTGACTACTAGCTTACATTTCTTTGTACCTCAACAAAACCTTAGCTTTTATGAAGTTTATTCTCCCAAGTTTTATGCTCCAAATAAAGAAAACTGGGCCATTGGCTCAATATGATATCTCTAATCTAATATACGTAAAGCCTAACAGAATCTCTGAGAGCCTTAAGCAAAGGATAGGGTTAAATATGTTCTTTTCAGTTGAGTAGACTGATGGAGGAGCAGATTGGTAAGGATAATAAATTTATTACTTCGCCTCAAACCACATCCTACAGAGAGCCACTTGCTTGGCCTATACATAAGCCTTGTTCACACGGGCTTCCCTTGTGTCTAGTTCACTGTCACGTGCTCATGGTGATACTGCTCGTGCTCTCCTCCAGATCTGCAATTTCTCAAGCCTAAGTAAAGCTCATGGGAGGATATGCTTGATCACAGATTTCCCAAACAAAGAATGCTCCTCTATATATGGGTTCTCAAAATATTTTCCACTTTCTGAGCTATTTTTACTGATAGTTCTTAGCAAGATTTGAAATGATCATATGCATAACAGGATAAATATCTCCATGGGTCTGCATGTGAGACTACAGGCCAAGAGTAGCCAAGTGCCCTCTAAGCGAAATGAAGGGGAAACATAATAATGGCTTTTAGCAAGGTCACATTGAAAAGGAATGAAAGAATAAATTGGACCATTTGAGAACTTTGCCAAATGTTCTACAATGCCGAATAAGGTTACATATAAAAAATGGATTAAGATAATCTTGAGCTCTAAAAAAATTAATGGGAAGTGGACCTAATTATGTGAGCTGAGATGCAGAAAGTATAGATCATATAGGAGAAATATTATTTTAGCCCAAGGTATATGAATAAAAGTGCTGACAAAGATCAATTTAATACTGAATGATTTACTTCAAGAAACATACACTTTTTTAAGTAAGAACTTTAGTGAGGAATCTACTGAAATAAACAAATCCTAAGATAATATTTAGTTTATATTTGGGTCGATAAATGACATGAATTTGAATATATATATATATAGGAGTGAGCCTTGCTAAAAATAGACTGGATTTGAGGAAGGCCATGAAAGGCGAAATGGAAATATGGGTTAACAATGTGTTACATTCTAGAGATTTAAATTTTCAGGTGGTTTTAGATCATATTATTTGGAAAATCTTAAGATATAAAGACAATTTAAGTAGAAAAAAATTGCTCAAAAATTCTGTCATTTAATTTTGAGGGATTAAGAAGAATCATGCTAAGAGCTTGGTTAAGATTTTCCCATATATTATCTTACTGACTCATCAGAAAAACTCCATAAGGAAATAACTTTTATAATCTTGTCATAGATAAAATTGCTTTAGGCAATTTAATTTGCCTGAAATCTTACGCCTTGTAAACAAGAACTGGAACTCAGGTCTCTCACATTGAAGAGTGTGGTCAGGCAGCAGACTTAGGCCCTACGCTGCTGCCATTCGCTAGGTACACGTGTGTGGTCCAGTGATGAGGACCAAGATTTCAGTCTGTCACTTAAGCCAAATGTCTTAAGAGTTTGATTTCTCTTCTTTCTGCAGCAATCTTTTTTTTAATTTTCTCCTTCCTTTCTCCCTACCTCCTTGGTCTATCCTTTCTTCCTTCCTCCCTCCCTCCTTCCATTCCTTTTCTTTTTATTTCTTTCTTCTTTCTCTCTTTCTCTTTCTTTCTCTCTCTTTCTTTCTTTCTTTCTTTCTTTCTTTCTTTCTTTCTTTCTTTCATCTTCAGTACTGGAGACTGAATCCAGGCCTTCGCACATACCAGACAAACACTCTACCACTGAGGTACAGTGTCTTCCCTTTTCACAATATTTATTGTACGTTTTGGGTCTTCTTTACTTCTTCAGATTCTGACACTAGGAAAATAATACTATGTTTACATATGCGAGACTGATTTATTTCACTTATGAGTATGGACTCAAATTGCATCCATTTCCCTATAAATGTCTCAAGTTTACCTTTCTTTATAGCTGAGTAGTAATCCATTGTACAGAAATCTTGAAGACAGGTACAGCAGAGACTTCATGAAAAATCACATGGGAAACACTTCAAATAATCAACAACTGGGATCTCACCTTATTAAAAACTTTATGCACATCAAAAGAAATCACCAACAGGGTGAAAAGACAGCACACAGAGTGAAAAAAAGAATTAGTCAACAGTCCCTCAGACAGAAGACTTCTATCTAGAATATAATTTGTTTATTGTCATTAATAAACCAAATTTTCAAATTTGGTGTAGCAAATGTGATGATTTTACAAGCAAATCAAGTTTCTTCAATTTCTATATTGAAGTCAGTATTTGAATTAGAAGAAGCAAATCACTTTCAAAATAATGTGAGTGAATGTTCTTCCATTCCCTCCTCCCTTATCACTTACTTTCCACCTGTCAAGAGAAGAAAGGAGGGAATAGGGAGAGAGGAAAGAAGAGAGAAAGAATGTGTGGGAGGGAGGGGAGGAGGCAATAAAGGAAACAAAGAATGAAATAAAACAAAAGCTTTTTCTCTCATATCTTCATAATTTTTTGAAAATTTGAAGTGCTTAACTGCAACTATTTAAAATGCATGTATAATTGAATATAAATTCAGCAAGGACATCAGTTTTCCCTTTTGGTGACTCAGTGAGTTTGTGGTGACCTTAGACCTCACGGGGAGGCACACAAGAAATAGCAGCCTGCAGTCTCCAGCAGTGACTCTTGACAGGACAGGGTAGCTGGAACTGACACTGGGCGGGCTGTCGGTGCAAGTGTGGACACAGGCTGTCAGCCTTCTGCTCACACTTGTGTGGTCTTCCAGCAGCAGATGGAGACAACAGTCAAATTTTTCATGCTGCCCTCACTGCAGGTGGGGAGGACCCAAGTTTGTCTCTGCACTGCCTTTTTCTCCCACTTTGAGGAGCCTGAGACCTGAAATGCTATGTCTGGAAAAGTTCCAGTTTGATATCTTGCATCCTACCTAAGTTCTGTCATTTTGATTTTTAGTGATAATTGCTAAATTGTACAGTCTTGAATGGTGGAAAAATAATAGATATGGACATTCTATAAATAAACAAAGTACTAACAAGCAATCTCTAATACTTTGGGCAGGAAATTGTCTTCATCTTACACTATTAAAAATTGGGCATGAAAAATTACTTAATCACAAGATACACGTTGTTTATCAGTAAAATCAATCTATGAATAATATAATAGCCAAATATTCTATTGTAATTTTAAAGCCATTATCTAAATTAGTAGCTAAGAAAGAAACTAAATGTAAAAGAACTGAAGAATCATTTCTATTTTCATCACACTAAAAGTTAGATGTAAGAATGCTCATCCAAAATTATAAGCATAATTCAAACATCACAGAGGCCTCAAAACAAAATGCAAAATGGCAGTCATGAAATCCATCAACCCCTCTAATAGCAACTTACATTTATGTGGTGATTTATACTTTGAAATAAAATTTCACAGATGTTGTATTAATATAATAATCCTTTAAAGTAGATGAACATGCAAATCAATATTCCTGTTTTTCAGATGAATATACTGAAAACCAAAGAGATTATGTAACATGGCCATGTCAAACCTATCATTCGGTTGTCTTGTCTTCAGTGTGGGACTTTCTCTGTCTCTCTCTCTCTCTACAGATCATAGATGTTAGTATTAATCATATGGCAACCATTGAAAACTGTCTCAATTTTCCTGAAGATCTCAAATATATACCCGTATACATCCATACATGCACACACATGTGTGTGTATGTGTATGTGAGGAGAGAGAGAGGGAGGGAGCTAGAGAGAGAATGACCTATCCTGGGGCTAATGTTGTGCTTATCTGTTGTATCATATGTTAGTATTCAGACCATGTATATTCTCACCCTTGTAGCTGGGCTGGGCCAGAATTTGCTTGAACCAAAAGAATACAATGAATGTTGTGCTGTGATGGTTCTGGACCTAACCCTTAGGAGTGCCTGACCTCTTTTATTTGATGTTACTAGGAGACTGATATACCATAAAAGAAGTCTTACTTCTCTGCTGGAAAGGCCACCTGCATGGAGAGACAATGTGGAAAGGCCACTGGCAAAAGGACAGGGTCCAAGATCACACACAGAAAAAGAGAAGCTGAGCTCTCCGAGTCTTGCTTGAGCCCAGCACAGCCAGTCTGCCTGCTAAATTCAGTTACACTTGTGATTACGGGGATGACTAACAGAAGAATCCTTAACTGAGCACAATCTTTTTTTCCCAGGATTGTGGCTTTAAGACACTAAAGTTTGTAGTGGTTTGCTATACAGCAATAGATAACTGAAATAAATATCAAAGCAATAGGTTTCAGCCTCCATTGTTTTTTCTAATATGGTGTTACAAATGAACCAGTATTCCCAACCCTGTATCTCAAAATCCTAATGACAGTTCTGTAAATTCTGAATTGGTTGTGTTTCATCATTAGAGGAAAAGAAAGGCCTATCATGAAAGGCTAAAAAGTTCATGAAATTGACTTTTTAAAAATCAAAACAATAATGCTCCTAATTGTTTGAACCAAAGACAGGCACAATGTGGCTGCCTAGATATGAAATGACACCCCCTAAACTCACAATTTCATTTCACATCTATGAATGCATTTTCATCCTATGAGGACTGTTATGTCTGTGGGTGCTTTCAATTCTGGGAGGGTCACGTGGGAAAAAATAGAAGCAGCTTGGCCACAAAACCACAGGTTTGCAAATTAACAAATTTTCAGCTCTCTTCGTTAGTGAAATGAATGGGACTGTTAAAAGAATGTGAAAAATTGTCAAAATAAGAGAAGATGAAAATGATGATACTAATGGGATGTTAGGAGTTCAGGGGTGAATTTGAGCTCCAGCACATTAAGCATCTTTTGATATGCTCCCCAACAGGCTAAATCAGTCACTTCAACCTAGGTGACCACTCTGCCTCTAGGCCAGTGGCGGAGAATCAATGCTATTGTGTCTTTCTTTTAAAACAAAAGATGTTAATGTATGAGTTGTTTTTCTAAACTCAAACCTCAGGATTCAGGTTTAATTGGAGTGTTGGCGCTTTGCAATTAGTAATTGGCTTTGAGGTTGCAGTTTTGGTACTCAGTCTTTAAAACGTTCGCCATCACTGCTCTAATTCATTTGCATCTTTAAAGTACTTGTAACAGGTTCTTTTGGGTCATTCCTTGGTTTACTTTTCTTTCTCCTCAGATTAAAACCACTTTAAATATTAAGAGATTCTCCTCAACTGTGTGATTTTAAAGAACAATATTTTAGGATTATTATTAACTGACTGTAGGCCTACATGGAAAACATGATCATGGATTACATCATGGAAACACATGATTCAGAGGAATGGGGCAAGGCCTGAATCAGTGTACATCTCATGAGATCTAGCTCTTCCAGCTCTTTCCTCTTGCCCTCCAGTGACTGGTGTGAATTCTTCTGGAAGCAGTTGACGTTTGCTGAGACACTACCATAGGATCACTTTTATGTGCTGTGTTCAGTGGATGCATAACCTGGAGAGAATGCCAAGCATAAGGTACAGTTCCCACTTTCAAGGGATCTAAAGTTTAATACAGGAAACATGTATAGGAGACTGCTAACCATTCTCCGAGTCAGAGAGTTTCAAAGCATCTAATGATGAAGCAAATCTCCCCTTCATTTGGAGAAATGAACTCAAATGAAACATACATATTGATTTCCTTTTACTTTTAAGTCAGTAAGCAAAATAGATTTCATAGCCCCAACCTTTTTTTAGTTGCCAGAAATGCCAACGATCCTGATTTGCATGAACTACTCTATAAAAACTTACATTTCCTTGTGGTTTAAAAGCCAATTTCACAGGTATTTTCTCAACAAAATTGTCTTGAAAGATATGTGGAGTATGAACTAGTACTCTGATATTTTTTATAAATAAATTAGTAGGAGAGCTCTGTGCAGTGGGTTTAAAACTCAGGAGTTTAAACTAAGTCAGGGAGTGATGAATATCCTTTCACAAATGTAAATCTTCTTCTGTCCAGTTATTCCAGCTAGAAGCTAGAGAGAGAGAGAGAGAACAATTGTGAAGGAATACTGGGTTTAGATGAAAAGAAAGATAAGTTATTCACAATCTACTGAGAGACACCCTTCTGGCGGAGAAAAGGTGAGCTGTAAGGTCAGAGATCAAGGGTTGCTGGGATGCCATTAAGGACTGAATCCCTTACTCAACTTTCTGCTTCTAAATGGGTGTCAAAAAGTATGAAGAAACTCCTGATTTAACATAGAATAGGAATAATGGCACCACGTTATAGACAGCGCCTCTTATTTTCCAGTATGGAAACAATGCATGTTTCTTGGTGTGTACATACCCATGCATACACCCATGTGCTTATACACACATGCACACACACACACACACACACATACAGTTTTGTGTGCTGTCTTCAGTGGATTCGTAGCCTGGAGAGAATGCCAAGCTCTTTCTATTTTTATCTGCACCATACTGATATGCCAAGAAGCTTTTAGTACCACCCTATATAGAACTAAAACAAACTACACTACTTTATGGAATCTCCACTGTCTTCATGCTTGAGTTACAGAGATGAGGACCTTACCTCTCTCCCTATACCGCACGGCATCCTTCAGGAGTGTTTGAAAAGAATACATTTTAGAACAAAACTAAGACAAGAACTGGACTGATGAAACAGCTTGAATTTCTAATCACTGGTAAATGACTTAAATGTTCTCTTTTTCTTTTTTTTGCCACAATTGTCTTCTCAGTAAATTGGGGATGATTAGAATAGAGGCTGATTGCTTCCTGACAGGAGTTTACTCCTGTGAGAAATTCCTTGATATTACTTCAGGATGTAAGAAACAAGTTTACTCTAAATATGAGATTGCCGCTATTTTCCCCCATGGTTCTGTGAACTCAAGAGATAATGCAGTGCACATCCTGTATGTCCTGGAGTTTCTCTTTCTTCCTCCTGAGAGCTAAAAGAAAGACACAGTTAATCCAATCATGGCAAATGAATAGACCTCCTCCGCAGCTCAGGCCAGACATTTCTCATGCTTTGTCTAGCTGTCTCTAATTTTCTGTTTGATTTTCCACCACAAGCAAGATAGAGGGTTGTTTTGGCAGAAATTAAATGTGCAAAAATGTTTTGCCATCTGCTGGAATACTCTTGGATGTTATTCCTCCAGAAGCACTCATTATTAAAAATATTTATTGGACATGAACAATATAACAAATTGTGTTCCAAATATGGTTGCTTCACTCAAACTAGAGTGAAAATAAACACTATTGGTTGCATTTAAGAATGGGCTAGAACTAACCTGTCCCTGGGTTCTGCTACTCTTAACTCTATTTTACCCCTCTTTGGAAGAAGTTATTTCAGGTAAGAGCTGTGTTTTTGTCATTTAGAATTTGAACAGTCCTCAATGCAATGCAGATAGCAGAGGCTAAAAATGTTGATTGACTTAGGAATTTGTGAACCCCATTTAATGCTAAAATGCAAGCTTCTTAAGGGACTATTACAGGATTTACTATTTCTCAGGTATGTTAACATCTGTTAGTTTTGCTTTGGTTTTCAATGCCGAGCGTCTGATGCTCCAATCTAGGCTTAAAGTGATACCTGATATAAAAGCCAACATATGAGGCACTTGTTTTCCCAGCCTTCTTTGCAGCAAGAGTGCTGCCAGGTGGCCTAGCTAGATCAGTTACAAACTAATAACGGTAAGAATCCCTACAGTGGGAAGAATTTATCTGCAGGAACATTTACTGCTCCGGAGGTGGTGATACAGTTAAGAGTGCAGGTTATAGTGACCAGTGTTCATGGTGGCGGCAGAAATTCTTTTCCCCAATCCCTCATAGTCCTCATTCCTGCGACCGAGATATTGCCTGAATGTTTTCCAAGATGACTCTATGGCTTCCTGGGCTATTCTATAGCTCTAATATACTTTCACTGAATTTATCTTCCGCTTAAAGTAGACAGGGAAGTTTACCTGGTTTCCATGCTAAGAAATCCAGTTGATATATGGTCTTCTTCCTTCCTCTCCTTACAACAGATAGAAAATAAATATTCTATATTCCATTTACCCCACTGTATTTTATGTGCTACTCACAAGCAATTTTTATTCTAGGGACTCTTGTATTTTTAACTGTTTTTATTTGTTAGCCTTGTTCATGTGATATTACAAAGTCTTTACAATCAAAAATCATAAAATGACCTTCTTTAAAAACCCAGAGACACAGCAGTGCCCTTAATAAAGAGTTTATGCTGAACGCATACTACATGGGCTCATATCACCTAAATAGCATAACGGTAGTCAATAGCACAGAGGGTATCATTTTTTTCCAGACTAAGACAGAGGGGATGTGAGTTACATAAAATTAAAATTCGGTGCCATATAAGAGGAACAAAAGATCTTACTGAGTTCAAACTTCTCTGAATTTAATTCAGTCAAATCAATTTTTGTAACTAGACAGTTAAAATGAAGACTGTAGGTGTAGCCTTTTGGGAAGAATTCGACAAATTAAAAATGAAAGAAAGGACTTTCAGTGTCATTGGTTTAGTGTCATTGTTAGACTAGTACTCATACTGCATGCTGTCCCTCTCTCTGCTTCTTCTCTCTCCATCCCAAGAATATTCCCATGACAAGGTCAGAGGTAGCTATCTTGGGATTGAATATCAAAGGAATTAAAGAAAGAATTGGAGAAGGGATGTAGTAGAGGAAAAAGCTGTTTTGAAAAGGCAGACTTGCCTGTGAAAATGAGCCTGGAAATTGACCTGTATGTCCCAAGGAGAAAGTTCTAGTATCCATTCTGCGTGTGTGTGTGTGTGTGTGTGTGTGTGTGTGTAGAACTGCTTGTGCCAAACTACAGAAGAGATTATACCTGCATTTAAATAATGAGTGTCTTGTTTTACCAATGTTGATGTTATAATGAATCCATATCCAGCAATTCATTCTTTTAGTCATTTAATAATCATGTCTCAAAATTTTTGTCCATCATGTGTTGCTCTAGGCTCTGGAGCTAGAACAGCAAATGAGATAGATAAAATCTGGATCTCAAAGGACTTACATTCTAATAAGAGAGAGAAAGATAATTAGTCATTAATGAAGCAGCAATATATTCTAAGTACCAGATAGTGTAAAACACTACTTTAAAAATAAAATAGGACAAGAAGATGGGAGTGGCTGCTTTACAAAGGGCTACTACATAAGTGCTTCCTTTGAGGCAGCTACATTTGGGAAGAGAGTTGAACAAAATGAGTGATATAAGCAGATATCTGGGGAAAGATGCTGCTACAAAGACACAAGAGCAAGGGCAAAGTCCCTGGGGCATGGTTGCACTTGATGTGGTGTAGGAAAGGTAAGGAGCCTAGTTTACCTGGAACCAGCGGACCCAATGGAGGAAGGATAGGAGATGAGATAGGAGAGCAAGCTCACCGCTGTGATGTGCTGCCCAGGTCACCCTTTGGTGGAGGATCTGTTGCCCCAGCTTTTGGGAGTGCTACTTAAGACAGCCATCAGATGTTAGGTCTTTCAAGGACTGCCTCGGGTGCCGAAAGCCATCTCCGGCAAGGTCTTACCTCTTCCCAATGTAGCCCATGTCTAACAATTGAGGATAAGGGAGTATAAAAGCCCAACGTCTAGGCCTTATTCAGGACAATGCTAAAGGGCTAGTACAGCTGAATTTGCCATGAAGTCAGCCAAGATGTTTCCTGGCCTTGTGTGGCAGTTTTGCTTCTCCGCCTGCCCTCCCATGGATATTGGTCCCTCAGGTACTTTCTAATGAGAGCTCTGCCATCCAAACTCTAGCTCAGAGCACTCAACAGAGAGGTAGATAAGGACTCCTGTAGGCAATAGGGAGAGTTCTACTAAAAATGTTATTTAAGACCCTCTAGGGTTCTGAGCAGAGGAGTAATGTGATCTGATTTATATTTTAAAAGGATTGTTTGGCTGTTGAATGGAGAAGAGAATGTAGAGAGAAAATTAAGTTGAGAGGGTATTGAAGTGATCCAGGCAAGAGGTGATGGTGACTTTAGACTAAAGAAGAAATGATTTTTAAGAAGGCTCAAGATACCTTCTGAAGGCAGAACTGAAAAGCAATGACTTTCAGTGATCTTTAGATTATCAAAGGGACCATAAAACTCAACAGCTTCAGAAACAAAAGAGTGAACTAAAACATGGTTATTTTATAAACGCTTGCACTGTAGGAAATGCATAATAACACAGATAAACATCAAGTCACCTCATAGCATAACCAAGGCTTTTGTTTATGTCATAGAAACAAATATCACAGGGTTACTGCATGCAGTATTGCATAAATGCTGATGGGTAACGTACTCTTTACATAAGAGCTCACCAAAGTACCTCCCATGAGACAAGTCTGGCCTGCCCCTTGTTTCCAGGTGGCCCACATCTAAAGAATGGTTTTTACATTTTTAAGTGATTGAATCAAAGTTAAAATGAAAAATACTATATTGTAACACTTAAAACTGATATGAAATTAAAATTTTGGCATTCATATAGAAGTTTTATTGGCATATAATTAAGCTCTTTTGTTTATATTTAGTCCATGGCTGCTTTTGCACTATAAGAGCAGAGCTGAACTCTGGGGGACTGAGGCAACAGCATTACACGTTCGAGCCCAGCCTTGGCAACTTAGCAAATTAATGAGTGCCTTACTCAAACTAAAATTTTGAAAAGGGCAAGGGATGTAGCTTAGTGAGAAGGCTCTGGATTCAATCTCCAAACTGCGAAAAAGGAAAAGAAAAACAGCGGAGACTAGGAAATGTAACTGAGAACATATGGCCCACAAAGTCTACTATATTTATCAGCTAGCCCTGCTAGAAAGGTGTGCTGACCTCTAGTGCAGCTCGCAGAAGCACAGCCAGGCGGAAATGCTGGCTGTGCTGGCAAGAGTGCTGGTAGGGCGGGTGACCTGTTCGCTTTAACGTTGTTCCTGCCGGATATTAGAGTGATGCACAACCATTCAGAGTCAATTTGTTAAGGTTTATTTGAAAGACCTATTGAATTCTGGCTTTTTCTATGTTTTTTTTTCCTTTTTTGCTCATTTCAAGGTCTGTTGTGATGTCTTGTGTGTTAGCTGATTCTTCTTATTATAAAACACAGGTTTGGGACCTCTCTGGCTGACCTTGTAACTGGCACCTAGTCCTACCCGCTATGCAGCATTCAGTGACAAATGAAAGCAAACAGCAAATAATTCAGTGTCATTCTCTGAGGCTTTCTATGGTTGCGTGCTCCAATTTCTCCTGCTTTTGACCCTTGTCTCTATCTCTCCTGTTTTTCTCCTGCCCCAGCAATTTGGAGTTGACATTTAAACTTGATCTTCCAAGTATTGATCCTTAGATTTCTCCAGGGACTTTGACTCATGCTTTCTTTTGTGTCCTGCTCCTACATGTCCTGCAGGAACCCCTGGACTGGCTCTGGCACTAGTGCTCAACTCCAGTACCGCCCTCCCTGATTAACTCTCCCCTTACACTACAGGCTGCCTCACCAGCAGGCTGTTTCTACTATGACAGTGCAGTTGCCCTAGAGCCATCTCTTGTTTGCATATGGGCACATACTAGAAAACCCTAAACTCAGCTTCCTTCTTTCAGCTCTTTCTTCGCATCTACTCCTAACTTATGCTGTTCTTTCTTGACCACAATTCTGTACCAGCCACAAGATGCCTTTTGCCCTCCAATGATACAAGAATAACCTTTTTTGCCATAGGGCCTATACATTTATTGCATTAATTATAATGACAAGTGTAATTATTACACCTCATATATATTGAGCACATACCTCTGTGTCTGATGGTGCAGACCTCTGTTTCTTATGGTATTAGCCTGCTTGGGCCATCATCACAAAATACCAAGGACCAGGTGGCTTAAACAACAGAAATTTACTTCTCACAGTTCTGGAGGCTGGAAGTTCAAGACCATGGTACCAACAGGATTGGCTTCTGGAGAGGCCTCACTTCCTAGTTCGCAGAGGGCTACCTTCTTGTGTCCTCACATGCTTTTGCTCTGTGCACACACAATCCTAATGACTCTCTTTCCTTTCACAAGGACACAAGTCCTATTGGATTAGGACCCCAACTTTATGACTTCATTTCATCTTAATTACATCCATAAGGATCCTGTCTCCCTTATAGTACCATTGGGAGTTAAAGCTTCAACATATGCATTTCATGGTTGCATAGTTCAGTGCATGACAGTCCTTTAGAAACCTTACAAACAACATCACATTTATTCTGCCCAACACAGCCATGATGTAGGCAGGTGTTCTTATCAATCCTATCTTATGTATATGAAAACTGAGATCTGTTTGTTATAGTTGTCATAATTTTAGGTGGATTTAGAACTGAATCTCACATGCAATTTAAACCCATAGCTAACTCCTCTAATTTCTTTTTCGTATAGCCTGTCAACCATTAAATTGTCCTTTCATAAGATTCATATGAAGGAGCTCTGAGTCATCAGATAGCTCTGCTTTCCCCACTCACTCTCAACTCTTCAGTGACCTCCAGGGCTGCTGGGGAAAGAAACCTTGCTGATCTTAAGGACTTGCAAGGTCAAAGCTGCTTCAGACTAATTGCAGAGTTCTGGAAGACACGGAAGTCAATTAATGCAAGGTGATAACTTTGGGGTATCACTGTGAGCAGGACTGGGTCTGACTTTATAGCTTCCTGGGGAAAGATCATTTGATAAACTTTCCTAGTTTTGAATGGGACAGTAGTGTGTGTGTGTGTGTGTGTGTGTGTGTGTGTGTGTAAGTGTGTGTGTGTGTGTGTGAGTAAGTGTGTGTGTGTGTGTGTGTGTGTGTATGTAAGTGTGGCAGCAGAAAGGGTAAAAGGTGAGTGAAAATAAAATTAAACTGATATTTCAGAAGCTTCAATTATGTACAAGAAAATCTGCTTTACTAAACTGTGACATTTTATTTAATACTAGGCCTATTTTTAAGTAAAAAGTGTATTGAAATAATTGTAGAATTGTATTTAGTTATAAAAATGATACAGCCATTGAATATTTTACCCAGCTTCTCACAATGGTAACATTCTGTAAAATTATAGTATAAAATCATAATCAAGATATTGATACCAATACAATCCACTGGTATTGCTTCTGTTCATCTTGTGCGTGCTTGGTTCCACACAATTTTATGATATGTGCAGGCTTATGTACACACAGTCCATTAAGACCCAGAACAGACAGTATCATCAACACAAGAACATCTTGTATTCCTTGTTTATAACATTTCTACTTCCTCTCCTGCCCCACAGCCCGCTCTTGGCAATCATTAATCTGTCCTCCATTTCTAAAATGGCATCATTTCAGAAATGTTTTATAAATGAAATCATACATCACATAATTTTCTTGGACTGGAGTTTTCCCTCTGCACCATCCTGGTGATTAATGCTAATTGTTGCCTATATCAGTAGTTTATTCTTTTTAAATCACTGCATAAATTTCCATGTATATATGCATCACAATTTAGTTAACCATTCACCTGTTGAAGAATATCCAGGCTGATTCCAGTGTTTTTGTCTATTGCAATTAAAACTGCTAGTGACACTCATATACAGCCTTTTTTGTGGGGGCATAAGTTTTAATTTCTGTGGAGTGAATTCCCGAGGCAGCAATTGCATGTTTCCTCTAGGTGAAGAGGATAATTTCAGACCCAGAGAAGTGAGGAGGCTTCCTGAAAAAGAGCACTTGGTGTACTGGAGTCATCTCTTGGTGCTTTCAAACTTACCTCAGTACTTTTTGGTGGGGTTAGGTAGTCTAAGGAACAATTGATGTGGTGAGCCAGTCTCCTCACTGCTCATTGGTGGTGAGATTCCTTATTTGTTCCCCTATGGGTTGTGTGTCACCTGATGTTAGCAAACAGATTCCCATTGAATTCCAGGGAAGAATCAGTGTAGCTCGGCTGTCTTTTCTTCCTAGGTCAAGGGTAAGGAGTCACTGACTCGACATAATGTCTTTTCTTCCATTGGGTGGGGGGACATAAGAAACTGTGTTGCTGTGTTTTCCCCTCAGGCCTGGGTTCTGAAAAAGAGCATGTCTTACTATCATTCAGACCTCTCCTTAGTTATCTCTTGTAATTTCCAGGGCTTACAGCTGTGCCTAGTGGAAAGGAGTGTGCAAAAGGGGACTATAGAGCTATGTCTGAAGAGCAAGTCTAGTCCCACTTTAAAGATAAGCAAAGAGGTGAATATATTAGAATTACAAAAATATAGGCTATAGGAAATGCTGTGACTTTGCTTTTTTATTATCTGCTCTACTCAGTGTTACAAAGCATTAAGCCATCATCCTGATTTCAACTTTTTGCATGTGAGAGTTTTCCTGGTTTTCACATGTCTAAGCAGATAACTTAGGATTTTGTTGGACTAATTTAAACAAGAGTTAAAACACATAATTTTGTATTTCCATCTGTGTTGGTTTGGGGGATATTTTTGCAAGGGAAAACAATATAACACAGGACAAATGTTTTATATTATTATTTTTAATAGTCACCCAAAGAATGGTATACAAGAGAGTGCAGGAAATCTGTCCACACACTATAGACCAGGAATCTAGCTAAGGGCCTGGATCCTATGATAATGTCCTGCATGAGTCCAGCTGAATACTTAGAGCCCATTACAGTGCCTCTCCCAAATCCAACTGGAGGCCTAGAGCCCAGAACAACATCTCATGCAGGCCTGTTTCATGGATCTGCACTGAGAAGGCCCAAAGATCAGTGGTGGAACCTAGGAAATCTGTGCCAATGGGATGAGGGATCTGTGCTAGAAGGCTGAGGGATCTAAACTAGAGCCAGGAAGTGATGCACAAAGTGAGGACCAGAGCTCCCCCAAAGTAAACTGAAGCTATTCTCAGTGCCAGCAAGGTCCCGAGCTCCTTGAAGGATGAAAACAGCCAAGTTCATCAGGAAAGCCAGCATGACGAGCTCCTGCAATACAACCAACAGCTCCTTACAGCTTCCACCAGCTCCCAACAGCCTTTCTTCTCCTTCTCCAGTTCTGTCTATGCTGCTAGGAACAATCCCCAGGTTGGCCTCCCACACTCAGCATCACACTTACTCAGTTCAGCTGGGGGACTGTAAATTGACCACCAGTTGTCAGTCCACTACACCATCATTTTCTTGAGAGATAGAAATTTTTAAAAATCCAAGATAGAGGTCAGAGGGCTTTAAGCTTCAAAGTAGAATTTGCCTAAGAATCTCCTGAACAATTCCCAAAATAATTTTATTTATTTATTTATTTATTTATTTATTTAGGTACTGGGAATCGAACTCAGGACCTTGCCAGGCAGGCGCTTACGCCACTGAGCTATATCCGCAGCCCAAGAATTTTGTAAAATAAGTCTCACTTTCTCTGTTGTACCAGTGATGGTGCTCCATCTGAACAGGGGGAAGCGACTTAATCTCTGGCTAAAAAAGGACAAGAGAAGCCACCTACTTAGCTTTGAGGCTGGAGAGGGGGCTGTGCTTAAATAGGGCAGTATCTCCATACCCATCAATCTCTGGCCTTTGCCAAGACATGTTTCACTGTAAATTTTAAAATTCTGTGAATTTGAGCTCATCATTTTTCTTTAGGCAAAAGCTACGATACAAGCACAAGCTACAAATTTGATGAACAGCAAGTGAATGTTCCATCTCCCAGGCGACAGTTCCCAGGACAGTGAGGAATCTGTCACTGTCCTTCATGTTTGCTGTCTTGAAAATGATAACATTGATTGTGTTTCCACCCAAAGGTCAAACTCGTGGGAGTTCCTAAATAAATGATGTAAATAGTGTTAATTTAACTGATAGCTTAGTAAATCACTTTCATAATAGATTAAAAACCTTCAATGTTCAAAAATATAAGTTTTACTCTTGTTGAGAAAATATCATTTTGTAATTTTTGCATCTTATTTTTCCTAGGTTGCTATGGCAAATATTTTGTCCCATTTAACTTCATTAAATCTGGCAGAGGGTAGAGATGGGAGATTCCAACTGTAAAACCTTTGCTGTCAGGGCCATCTGGTTGGAATCTCAGCTCTGGGACTTACTTGCTCTGTGACCTTAGGCAAATGACTTACCCTCATGGAATCTTAGGGCTTTTACTGATAAAATGATAGCACTTCCCTCAGATGACTGCTTAAAGAATTGAATGTAGTTGAATGCCTGGCACATAGGAAGAACCCTAAAATGCTTGTTCTTTGTCCTGCTGTCCACTCTCAGAATTACCTTGGATTAAAAGGATTGGTATTAAATTCTTACAGTACAGTAAGTCCAGTTTCTTACTCAGAATGAGTTCCATATGTGAATCCCACGTGTTGTCAATGACATGCATGTTATAGTTTGTGCTCTTAAGATATATAAGCTAGATTCATCTCTACCTAACTTCAGAAAGATAGTTTAAGCTTTAGTTTCTGAGTGCAGAGCTCTTTGCTGATGGTGTTGTCACTGTTTTGTGTATGGAAGACTTAAAGATCTCTCTGTCTCTCTAAATTGCCCAGGCTGACCTTAAACTGGCTCTCCTTCTGTGTCAGACTCCTCAGTAAAAGGGAACACAGTCATGGACCACCATGCTCAATGCAAGGTATAATTTTAAAGCCTTGAGAAATTACCCTTCACGCATTTTTTACTTTAAAAATTCTAGGCTCAGTTGGGTGAGATGCTGTATATTTATAATCCTAGCACTGAGAAGGCTGAGAGAAGAGGCAAGAGGTTGAGCTCCTGGGCTACAGAGCAGGTTCAAGGTTCAAGGCGAGATCCTGTTTAAAAAACATTGTCATCGTCAACAGCAACTAAAACTGTTCAGGCTCTGAGCAGACATGGACAAATGTGGAGGGAACCACTTGAGAGAAGCTTTGATTAAGACCAGAGTGGGTTTATGTTAAATGGGAATATCCCATAAGATGTCCCACTGGGTATCCATGACCCCTTTTCTATGGGTCTCAAGATGTGGCTAGAAAGCTGAGGGCTGAGTCATGAGGTTGTGTGTTCCCATGTAGATACTTGGGCCTCTTTTGGCCTTAAACAATAAGCATCAGCCAAGATCACAGTGCCTTGCTGGAATATCCTGGACTGGGTAAGACCCTAGGGTCAGCATAGGCCAGGGTATATTATGATAACAAGCAATCTTTACATCTCAGTGTCTTTAAATAACCAAAGTTTGTTCACTGCTCTAAGCCTTCATGGCTGACTATAGATCCTTTTCCATACTTTTAAACCTTCACTGTATGGAACCCAGGTTGTAGGGGTAGACATTTTGGGAACATTGCAAAACATGTTCAGGCTCTCAGAGCTTCTATGCAAGAGTGACATACATTATGACTGTTCAGATTTCATTCGCCAAAAGGAGTCAGAGACTGCACTTCAAATAGGAAAAAATATGCTCTTCCCATGTACCTGAGAAGAGAAAAACAGAACATTATACACAATCAGTTCTAATATCTTTCCAGTCTGTCACTAAATACTAATCACTAACTACTCTGCCTTTTTTTCTGTTACACATGCACTAAACACTCATAGTCATCCTGCAGGACACACCTCAGAAGTCCCATTCTGGCCTGACATCACACTACGCTCCAAGGTCTCTGTGTACTTGGCACTCTTTTCACCTGGGAGGAAGATGCAATGATGACTGCGTCAAGTCTGGGTGGAACTTTTCTTGATCCACGAATTTCTGAACAAAAATCGTACACTATCATTACATATTCAATATATATGGTAGAATAGAGGTAGGCTAATGTCAACCCACCTATTGGAAAATTGAAAAATAGAAGACATTGGTCTGTGAAGATTCTACTGATTAGACAGGGAGGGCCCTCTAAGGGAGGAAAGAAAATGCTTACTTATGCAGTCCCAAGTTTTCTCCTTAGCTCTTCATTGTCATCTCTGGCCTTACAGCCAAGGCATGGGTGGATGTGCCATCCAACAGAAATTTATTCTTTCACAGTTCTGAATGTCAGAAGCCCAAAATCAAGGAGTCAGCAGGGCTTCCTTGTGAGGCTCTAGGGGAGAACCTTAAAAGTGTGCTTATCATTTTATTTTAAAGAGAATAGTAAAAAAAATAACAATAGAAAAATACAAGCAAAACAAAGCAAGGACATTAAAAATGATACAGGGTTTCAAACCAAATGATAGGGATTACGTACAGTGGTTGTTGTATTACATATTGTTATCTTCAACAAAGTTGCTCAGATTACCGGATGTAACACAGGAAGATTGATCAAATCATTAAAGGGAATAATAAAATAATAATTTAAAAGAACATTAGAGAAAATACATAGTTTCACTAGACAGGATGGTAGGAATTCACCAATGGCTGTTATACTGCAAATTGTTGTCTTCACATAAATTGCTCAGATTACCAGATATAAGTGTGCAAAACTGGTCAACATTTAATAAAATAAAAAAGTGTGTGCTTATCATTGTTCACAATTTGCAATGTGGAAAGAAATTTCCTAAACTATTTCTATCATTCATGCTAGAACAAAGGCTAAATTAGCATTTGCTTTTTGATATAGAAAATGGTATTATGAAAGTTCATAAACTATGTGTCCAAAAATGTAGAAAATAATGCATTACCAAGGTATGCTAGGCAGCTCATTCTTAAAAATACTAAGACTTTTAGATATTTTGTGGTATTTGCCAGATTTTCAAAAATTTAAAATTAGCTATGTTTTTCATTCTAAAGGAAAACTAGCTTTTGTAGTTGATTTTGTATTCCTCCACTAAAGTGGCTTCCCAGTATTATACAAATGTTTGATCTGGCAAAGCCTGAGTGAGCCTTTATCTGGAGACCCCCTTTTGACTGCTCTGGCGTTCAGGCCCATGCAGTCAGGAGTAAGTGAAGGAGCTACTTCTAATCTGCATGAAGGCAAATTGCTATAGGAGTGAGGGCTTTTCAACATGCAAAGGAAGCCAGTGTTATTTCCAGCTTAATAAAGCTGGCAACACAGAAGAGTTGCTCTTCAGCTCCTTGGCTGGGCTGCCAGGCTGCACTTGATGCTTTTCCAGAGTTTGGCTGAAAAAGCAAACACATATGAGTGAGTGAAGGATGTGCAAGGCTCCCATCTATTCTTCCTATGCACTCATCTGCTTCCTTGGAGCCAGCTTGCCCAGGACAGATGGGTGTGGTACCCCTGCCACACTGTCCTTCTGAATTGTTTATATGGTGCCACCACGGGAAGTCTCACAACTGTCTTCTGCAGCTCATTTGGATATATTTACTGTAGGGATGCTACTGAGGAAATTGTCCATTACGTCTTTGTTTATGAGAACCCAGGGGAGACATTGCACTCTGGCTCTCCTGAGCCTCAGGCTTAATTTTATTGTACAGATGCTGTAAATCACGTGTCTGCTTTTGTCTCTCAGCACCCACGTCTCTAGCAGCACTCCAAGAACACAGAACGCCAATTTCTGTTAACAGTATGACTCCCAGCTCCATCACAATCCATTTAATTCTTTGCCTTTACCTTCCTTTGCTTATTTGCTTCTTATAAATTGTTTCTTACCTTGTATTATTAAATGTATTTATATATGCACCCCGAAAATCAATCTGTAGCAAGGTGGGCAGAAATAAATAATAATTCAAAAACCACTTTAAGTGTTTAAAAAATAACAAAATACCTGAAGTACACTTCCTTTCAACACATTATTAATTATATGATATTGCACAGGCCTTTTGCCAGCAAGTCACAATCGTATTTAGTGAGAACAAATACAGATTTCACTAATGCAACCTTAGATATTTTCAGCTGGGAAAAAAAAAAGCAATTTTATTTTTCTTTCTTTGCTTTTTTGTTTTTCCATTTTGCACTGTGATTGTTGTCCATTTCAGAATACGAAGGTTCTCAAAACCTTCTAGCTTTCTTATTCAAGTAGATTAAGTCAAATTATATAGGACAAAGGCCTTCCTACTCTGAAGTGCTTTTTGCTCCTGAGAGAACTCAGGTCTTTTGTTTTTGTTTCCATGTGTACCCTGAGTCAGCACGTGGGTAGATCAAGGCCATGTGGCCCTAGTTCAGAC
>PVLD010017733.1:0-33706 GCA_004027595.1 Dinomys branickii
TGGTGATAGACTGGGGTCTATTTTCAGTTTTCGGCAAGAGGCAAGCCAGTTTTTCCAGCACCATTTATTAAACAGGCCTTCTTTTTTCCACTGTGTTTGGTTGACCCCTTTGTCAAATATTAGGTAGCTGAGTGGGTTTTTCATTGTGGTTGCATCTTCCAGTCTGTTCCATTGATCCTCAGGTCTGTTTTTTAGCCAGCATTTGGGCATTTTTTATTCAAGTTGACATCACATTAAACATTACACTTTCCAAATCATGTCAAAGTTTTTCTTATTCATTCTTTAGTTTCATTGCATTGTGGACTCGAAAGACATTTTATATGATTTCAATTCAGATGTTTTTTTCTAGCCTATCATGAGATTTATTCTGGACAATGGTCAATGTGCTGATGAGAAAGATGTGTACTCTGCAGTTGTTGGTTAGAATGTTTTGTAGACAATCTGTTAGGTCCAGGTAGTCAAGGGTGCAACTTAGCTTTGCTGCTTCTTTGTTGATTTTCTGTCTGGGTGGTCTGTCCATGGCAGACAGTAAGGTGTGGAGGTCCCCAGTGGTTATTGTACTGGGGTGCATCTCTTCCTTTACATCTATTGCCATATCTGGATGCTCCAATACTGGAGCATATACATTTAGGATTGTTGTTTTTCTTGCTGAATTGATCCCTCTATCGTAATTTCCCTTGTCTCCTGTATTATATTTCTGTCACTGTGACAAAATCCTTAAGAAAATCAACATAAAAAGAGACAGAGTGATCTTGGCTCGTGGATTCAGAGGACTGCTGCCTCTAGGCCTGTGGTGAGGCAAAGCTTCACAGAGGGAAGCTTGAGGCAAAGCAGAGCGGCAGCCCTCCTTCGAGGTCAGGCACCCAGGTACCTGACTTCCCCTGGTGGTCCTACCTCCTGAAGGCCCTTCCACATCCCGACTGCATCGTTGGTTGGAGACCAACACCCGAGCTTTTCTGGGACTTTTACAAGCCAAACCATATAATTTCCTCCGATTGTGTTTGATATAAGGCCTGCTTTATCTGATACAGGTGTGGCTATTCCTGGGTATTTTGGATTCCATCTGCATGGAGTATAGTGTTCCATCCCTTCACTTCCAGCCTGTGTGCCCTACAAGCCATACATAGTTTGGCCTTGTGTTTCCATCCATTCAGTCACTTGATTTTCTAGCTGGATAATTTAACCGTTTACATGTAAGAGTTGACAGGTCAGGTCTTATTACAGTCATTTTTGCATCTTGTTTTCTATTTTGTTGTAGTTCCTTTCTTTCTTCTCCCTTTACAGTCTTTCTCTGTGGGTAAGAGATGCACTCAAGCCATATGCTTTGATTCCTTGCTATTTGTGGTTTGTCTATTATGTTTTTGCATGAGGCTTACAAGGGAAAAACTTTATCGTAACAAACTCTTGAAATGGTAGCAACTTGGCACGAGTGTAAAAAGAACAGGAGAAAATATGATAAGCAATATATGTGTACCCCATTTTCCCTGTGTTTGGAATTTTTTATGTCCAATTTTACATCTTTATATTGTCTATCTCTTAATGTAGTTTTCTACTATTTTAGTTTTCGTAGTGAAGATGTGAGTAGTGGATGCACCATGCTTACCAGGCACTGTGGATTTGTTTGTGTAATTACTTTTACTGCGTTTTGTGTCTTCTCGCGTTTTCATCTTACTCTTCCTGCTCAGTTCTGAAGAACTTCCTGTAACCTTTCTCATACACTAGGTCTGGCACACACACGTCCTCTCAGCTTTGTGTATCTCAGAATGTCTTTCTGTTTGCTGGGCTTAGTGTTCTCGGACAACATTTTCTCCCATTCAGTACTGTGACGGTCCCATGTCTCCCTGTCCTGGCTTGTAAGACTTCTGCTGAGAATTCTGCTGTAGGGTAAACTGCGACAGCTCCATGTGGTATTTGTTTCTGTGCTCTAGCAGTCTTGAGAATTTTCTTTTTACCCCTCACTTTTAAGACCTTAGCCAGACGTGGTGGCACATGCCTGTAATCCCAGCACTTGGGAGGCTGAGGCAGGAGGATCATTGTGAGTTCGAGACCAGCCTGGGCTGCAAAGTGAGCTCAAGGCCAGCCTGAACTGCTGGTGAGACTCTGTCTCAAAAAGACAAAAAGAAAAAAAAAAAAAAGCTTGATTATAAGATGTCTTGTGGTAAATAAACATCGTTGACTTGAATTGGACTACTGACCTTTGACCTTCCTGTATCTGGGTATTGGTACCCTTCTCAGGATTTGAGATGCTATTATTATTTCTTTGAGTAAACTCTCTGCCCCTCTGGCACTCTCAGGTCATCCTTGAGCCCCAATAACCTGAATATATTCTCTTATTACTGTTCCAAAGTTCCCATAAGCTTTCTTTATTCCTCTTCATTCTTTTTGCATCGCCAACTGTTTTCAAACAGCCTGTTTTCAAGCTAATTCTTTTGTTTGATCTGGCCTAGCAGGGCCTTCTATCACATTCTTAATTCCACAGTATGTATTTTTCAGCTCAAAATCAATTTTTTATTCCACCTGTTGGGTAAGTTTCTCCGTTAGGATACTGAAACGTGCCTGTTGTTTTCTCCAGGCTCACTGGGTCTTCTTGAAGCAGCGCTTCAACTCTCTCTGTACTCGGCAGGTTCGGTTCTCTCATACCAGTTGCTAGGTGGCCTGTTTGTAGCACCTTATTAGGCAAGCTAATGACTTTCTGGGAGCTCTTGATCTGTTTTGGTGTGCAACATGACGTGGGCATTGAAGGATGAGGTGTTTCAGCCTTCCTTAATCTGGCTTTTTTGTTTTGTTTTGTTTTGTTTGTGTTTTTCTTTTTGTCTTTTTGAGACAAAGTCTCGTATGCAGTTCAGACTGGTGCTGAGCTCACTTTGTAGCATAGGTTGGCCTCAAACTCGCAATGATCCTCCTGCCTCAGCCTCCCGAGTGCTGAGATTCTAGGCGTGCGCCACTACACCTGGCTCTTAATCTGGCTTTGTTTGTGCCTATCTCTCAAGAAATTCTAAGCAGGCTGCTTATTACCTTTGAGCCTAAAGTCACTGCCACTCTTTCCGCACTGCACGGAGCCTAGGTAAGATTTTCTGGGAATCTGTGGTTGGTACGTTCTCGCTGTTCTTGCACAAGAGAACAACTCAGGGGCAGTTTTGCCCCAGAAACATAGTTGGTATGTTGGTTCAGGAAGAATCAGGAGAGAGCCTAAAATGTGTAGTCTTGCCCATAGTGTGGCCTCTCTCTAGGTGAGGTAGGCTGGGATACCTTGTCCATAGTTACCAGTCTGTGGCAGGGGTTCTACCCAGATCTGAGAAGTCACTGTGGACGGACCAGCCCCACACTCCTCTGTTATACCTGGAGCCATCAGTACTGACACAGTGTCACATGCCGAGCTCCTGGCCTGACAACACTAGCACAATAATGAGGTAGGGCCAATGCTCCAATACTATTGGCTGCTGAGGCAGACTTGTGGTCCAGGGTCACTGCAGCCAGCCATAGTGAGCTGTCTAGAAGTCCACTATCTAGGGCCACAGGCCCTGCCCTGGGTCTGTGGGGAGGCTCTGTCCACAGGCAGGCCTTGGGGTGGGGGACATTAGGGCTTGCCCGGTGTTGTGTCACCAGCCTAGGGCTGTGCTCCAGGGCAAAGTCCTGAGCCTACTACCCGTTCCACCTGCAGGCAGTGGGGGCTGCCCAGGTTTGGGTAGTGCTGATGAAGGCAGCCCTGGGCTACCTACGTTGATGCTAAGCTGACCCGCACCTGAGTCTCAGAGCTGCAGGGGATTTGCATGGTCTCAGGAGGAAGGTACATGTGCCCAGTGCCTACTACATGGCTGGAAATAACGCAGGCTAAAGCTTCAGTCTTCCCACTCAAATGCCAGTTTTTGCCCGATATGGAGGCAGGTGTAGAGGCTCAGCCCACGAGCTCTGGCCTTCATATGAGGCCTTCTGTTCCTACTCAGTGTGGTCTCATCCCTTGGCTGGTTTTCATGCTCTGCTTTCCAGTGGAGTCTTACTCCCCATTCTGCCACCCAGATTTGGAGGGGTGGTAGAGGCAGCCCTGCCTGACCTAATGTGATTCCAGTAGCTCAGCCTGCAGCTGCTGGCCTGTCACTAGAGCGCCTGGGCTTTACTGTAGTAGACCTGATACTGGGAACCGAGTGTAAGGTGCAGGCTCCTCTCTCCCTATCCCAAACAGGAGGCTCGGACTCAGCTTCTTGGAGGGGGTTGACGCAGGTACCCCCCCTCCTGCCTTTTGCTTATTGTAATACTAAGAGCAGGCAGTGTGCTCCCTGGACTGCCTCGGCTCTTGGAAGGGTCGTTCAGTGCATGAATGGCTAGCTGCTCTCCATGGTGTGCCCTTGGGGAGCCAGTCACACGGGGTTATACTCAGCTGTTTTCATCTAGGGTTGTCTCAAGTGACAAAATTTGCTTGAGGCTGGACAGCACCCCAGTACTGTCCCTCATTCGCCTGTTGATAGGTCGTTGGACGCCAGAATTTGACTATTATGAATAGCATTGCAATGAATGTGAGAGTGCCAGTGTCTCTCCGATAAACTCATTTTATATATTCTGCATAAATACCCAGAAGTGGCATCTCCATTTCTCTCGGGTCACTTATCGGCATTTGGTGCTGCCGTGTTTCTGTGACTGCCTATGGCCATGCACTGGAGTCTAAACATCTGAAAAAACAGAACCTATTTCTTCTTTGCAGACCTGTTTTAGCTGGGCAAGTTCTGCACCAGTTGGTCCATTCAGAGATTCTGGGCTGGCCATCTTGCAGAGTCCATGGGTTCGCTTGCCACTGGTGTCATCAGGCAGGTTGGTCTGGGGCCTCCAGTCAGACATGGCACCCTGCTCCACAAGATCGGACCCAGAGCCTGAGTCTGTGGAGGCAGCTTAGTACTGGTGTCAGCTGGGAAAGACCTCGCCCCTGGGTTGCTGAGGCAAGAGGCCCTGGGCACTGTCCTGATGGGGAGCAGGAGACACAGGCACCAGCCTGGCACTGGGAAGGCCTAAAGTCAGTGTCTACAAAGCATAGCGCAGAGCTACAGGCCCACTCCAATGCCAGGCTGGCATCCACAGAACCAGCTCCAGGCCCACCAGCGCCAGTCCAGACCTGCAGATTTAGGTGCCAGAGGCTCCATCCTTCCCTCCTTCCAGGCTGGTCCTGGGGCCTAAACTTCCAGCCTCCTGGCACTGAAGTGCCCCACAGACCCCAGCTCCAGGCCAGCATTTTTGGAAAGGCTCTTGCGTGCATCAGGCCCTGGATTCACAAATAAAAGGCGGTGCAACCGATAGGGTGAGAGACAAGAGATGATACGAAATCCAAAAATGTTCAACTGAAACCAGAGAAGAAAATAGGAAAAATAGAGAAGATTTAAAAAGCAGTAGCAAGCTGCTTCCAGGGGCACACAATCGTTATCCCCACACTCTGGGGGGCTGAGGCAGAAGGGTCTCAAGTGCAAACCCAGCCTGGGCAATTCATGAATTCCTGAGTCTGTCTCAAAAAGGGGGTCAGAGTATAGCTTAGTGTGCCTCGAGTTCAATCCCCAGTACAGGGGGGAGGATATGAGATAGAAAGGAATTATAAATATAGTAGATATATGTACAACTGAGTCAAGCATTTTCAGTTAATCACTTCAAAAGATCCAAACACACCAGCAAAAGACAATCAGCTAAGATTTAAAAATTTCTAAAACAAGACCTAATTATATCAATTCAAAAGAAATTCACTTTAAATATAAAGATGTAGCCAGCAATATAGCTCAGCGGCACAAGCACCTGCCTGGCAAGCGCAAAGGCCCGAGTTTGATTCCCAGTACCAAAAAGAAAAATAAATAAATAAATAAAGATGTAGGGAAAAGATAAAAGAAAAATAAATCATGGTGAATCAAAAGAAACCTAGAAAAGCTCTATTAATATCAGACAGAGCAATCTTTATAGCAAGTAACATTATCAGAAATAAAGAGAAGCATTATATGGTAAAATGGAAAATCCCCCAAGAGACACCTTCATGTGTACACACCTAACAATGCAGCAAAAAACACAGGCAAAAATGAAGAGGCGCCAGGAGGAACTGACAAATGCATGGTCCCAGCGGGAGAGTCCACCCCTCTACCTGGAACTAACATACTGTCACACTGGAACAGCACAGGAGCAGGAACTCACCCAAGAATCAGTGTAATTCTTACCAATGGTAACGACAGATCATATGAAGAGAGCATCTGAGGCATTAAAAGAATCTGATAAGGGGGCTGAGTATGATCAAAACACAGTATGCACAGTGAACCCCTCTGAAAACGTGAAATGGGAGAGGATGGAGAACGGAAATGATGAAAATATGTTACAAGTGAAACTCATTCATCTGTGTATAAATATGTACTAATAAGAAAGAAAAATTTGACATCCAACGTTCATTCATGACAAAAACTCTTCAGCAAAATAGGAAGAGGCGAGTCTGTTCAATGAAGCACATCTGCAAAGTCTATGGCTAGTATCACAGTTGATGGTGAGAAGAGGCTGTATCTCCGAAAGACCAGAAAACCCAAACTACAGCCTCGTCAACTCAGTTGTCTGGTTTTTAAGTCTTTTGGGTGGTCTAATTTTTTTTTAATTCTTTATACATGTTAGATATTCTCTGACTCGGGAACAGCTGGCAAATCTTTTTCCATTCTGCAGGTCGTCTCTTCACTCTGTTGGTTGATCCTTTTGCCGTATGTGCAGAAGCTTTTTCATTTGATTTGGCCCCATTTGTTGAGTCTGGGTACTATTTCCTGTGCATCCAGGGTTCTGTGTAGAAAAGTCATTCCTTACTCCAGTGGCTTCAAGAGTTTTACCTATGTTATCCAGCGGGTTAAGTGTTTCTGTTGTAACATTTAGTTCTTTGATCCATTTTGATTGTAGTTTAATGCATGGTGAGACACACTGGCCTAGATACAATGTGGTGCATGTGGATAGCCAGCTCTCCCAACTCTATTTATTAAAGACACCATTTTTCCTCCAGTGTGTAATGATAATTTCACATCTTCCTTTCCTATACATACCTCTTTTGTCTTTGCCTGATTGCTCTTGCTAATGTTTCTAGGACTGCTGAGCAGGAGTGGTGATAGTGGACATTATCTTCTTCCTGATTTTAGAAGGAAGCTTTGTTTTTCCCTATTTAATACAATGTTGGCAGTGTGTTTGTCATAAATGGTTTTTCTCAGCTTGAGATAAAGTCCTTCTATACCTATGTTTTTCAGTGTTCTTAACATGAAAGAACATTTGATTTTATCAAAGGCCTTTCCTGCATCTATTCAGGTGAATCTGTGATTTTTGTCCCTCCTTCTATGTGAATGTATTACATTTACTGATTTGCATATATTGAACCATCCTTGCATCCCTGGGATGAAGCCTACTTTGTAATGATTTTCTTTTTTATTTTAAAAGAACGAAAATATATTAACAAACAGACAGCCATTTACAAAGTAGCACAAGAATAGTACAATCAAAACTGCATTACAGACAAGGTGACAGGGAATTAACAATGGTTGTACTACATATTGATAACTTCAAAGTGCATACTCAGGAAAACAAATATAGACATACAAGATTGATCAAATAATTAATCATTAACTGTTCCTTTCAATAAAGTGACAGAAGTCAGTAGTACAACTATGTTAGCTATCCTGCATATACATACGTACATAATTATCCCTTTCTTCCTTTTCTCTTTTCCATCTCAGTTGTTCTTTACTTTTGAGCATTTTCCTTTCATTTCCCAATGTTTATCATACCTCCTTTTATTCACTCTTTCAGGTTCTTACACTAGTGATACATTGCTTACACATGTATGTCTGATTTATTTCACTTATGAGTATGGTCTCTAGTTGTGAACATTTACCTATAAAAGCCTCAAGTTTATCTTTATAGCTGAGTAATATCCCATTATATAAAAATGTCACAACTTTTTTATCCAATCCTCAGTGGATGGACATTTGGGTTGCTTCCATGATTAACCTATTACAAATTGTGCTACCATAAACATGGGTGCACATATATCTCTGTGATGTTTTCAGATCTTCTGGGAAAATACTCAGAAGGGGAATAGCTGGGTTGAATGGGACCTCTAGACCTTGTTTCCTGAGAGATCTTCAAACCGATCTCCACAGTGGTTTCACCAGTCTGCATTCCCACCAGCAGCAGCATCTGAGATGAATACACACTTCTCAGATAAAGAAATACAAATGGCAAATAAGTACATGAGAAAATGTTCAACATCATTAGTCATTTGAGAAATGCAAATTAAAGTCACATTGAGATTTCGTTTCACCCCAGTAAGAATAGCTAGCATTAAGAAATAAACCAATAACAAATGTGGTGAGGCTGTGTAATGATTTTTTTGATGATTCATCGCATTTTCTTTGCCAGAATGTAATTATGTTTACATTCATTACCAAGACTGGTTTAGTTTTTTGGTTGAATTCTTGTCTGGGTTGGGACTCACAGTAATAGCAGCTTCCAGGAATGACTTTGGATGTGCACCTTCCCTTCAATTTCATTACAGAGCTTGAGAAGTATTGGTTTTAGATATTCCCTGAAGCTTTTGTAGAATTCAGCAATGAATCCATCTGGAGCTGGGCTTTTCTTGGTTGGCAGGTTCTTTATTACTATTTCAATTTTATTGTCTGTTGTTGGGTTATTTCGAGTTTTTAAATCTTAGCTCAGCTTGTTAATTTACATGTATCTATAAATCTAACCATCCCTACTAAATTCTCGAACTTACTGGCATACAGGATAGAGAAGTGTTCAATAATCTCTTTTATTTTGGTAGTATCTATTGTAATTTCACTTTTTTCATTTCTAATTGCACTGATTTGGTAACCTTTGTTGTTGTGCCTAAGAGTTTATTTTTAGGGGCTGGGGATATAGCTCAGTGGAATAAGCGCCTGCCTAGCAAGCACAGGGTCCTGAGTTTGATCCCCAGTACCACAAAAAAAAAAAAAAAAAAGTTTATTTTTATTCTTTCAAAGAACCAAATCTGACTCACCCTTTGTATTTAGTCTCAATTTCATTAATCTCTGCTCTTATCCATCTGATTTCCTTCCTATATTAGCTTTGGGTTTTGGGTTGCTCTTGTTTTTCTAGGACCTTGCAGTGCATCCTTAGTCATTAGGCCTGTGTGTGTGTGTGATGGGGGCATTCACACCTATAAACTTCCTCTTAGGGCTGCTTTCATTGTGCTGTGTAAGCTGTGGTGTGTCACATTGGCATTATCATTTAGTTCTAGAAACAGTCTTACTTCTTTATTTCTCTGTCACAGCTTAAGAGGATATTTAAGGGCCAGGGAGATAACTCAGAGGAACAGCACCTGCCTGGCAAGCACAAGGTCCTGAGTTTCATTCCTGGTACCAAAAAAAAAAAAAATGTATTTTAGTTTCCATGCATTTGCATAACTTCTGTATCCTTCTGTCACTGACTTTTAGTTTTACTGCACTTTGATCTGAAAATATGCATGGTATAATTTCAATTATTTTATATTTACTTAAGCTTGCTTCATTAACTAGTATATGGTCTATTTTGAAGAAAATTCCGGTGCTACCAAGAAAAATGTGTATTTTGTGGCTGAGTGGGACATTTTCTAGATATCTATTAAGCCCATTTGTTTGAAAGTTTTATTCAACTCAGATTTTTTTGTCTAGTTGATCTATTTGTGATAGTGGGGTATTGAAGTCCCCCTGTATAATTGTTTGGCTTTTGATATCCAAAAGTTTACTTGTTTTATGAAGTTGGGTGAATAGTTTGGTGCAAACACATTAATAATGTGTTTTTGTCTCCTCCAGTTGGATTGTTCCCTTAACCAGTATTTGCGACTGTGTCTTTTTCAATCAGTTTTGGTTTGAAATCCAAATTGTCTGAATATAGGGTAACTATGTTTTTTGTTTTTTTCAGGTTCTGTTGCATGGTACATTGTTTTCCATCCTTTGGTTTTTGGCCTCTGGCTTTCTTTTTGAATTAAATGTGTTTCTTGTACACAGAATACTGTCGTATTTTGCTTCTTTATTCTGCCAACCTGTCTTTCGACTGGGGATTGAGACCATTCACATGAGCACATTACGAGTAGGTATGGACTTCTTCTTGTCCTTGCCTTGTCTTCTGTGTTGATTCTGTATCTTTCCCTTCTACTTAACTGCTTGTGCTACCTAACAGATTCACTGTCGTTAGCTTCCCTGTCTCTTTCTGCAATGCCCTTCAGAGTTTTTAGGAGTGCTGGCTTGGGGGTCATTAATTTCTTTAGGTGCTCTTTATCTGAAAATATCTAATTTTCTCATTCATTTTTAAATATGTTTTTGTAGGATGTATCAGCCTGGTTTGGAAATTCTTTTCTTTTAGGGCTTGAAACACTTCACTCCAAGCTCTCATGGCCTTTGTGTTGAGAAGTCTGCTGCAACTCTAGTATGTCTGTAAATGATTCATTGCTTTGTTCTGCTTTTAAGATTCTGTTCTTATGCTCGGCCTCTGAAAGTCTATGTTGTGTCTTGGAGAAGTTCTTTTCTGATTGTGGTTATTTGGGGTTTTATAAACCTCTCTTATTTGTATGTTGAATCTGTATGTTCTTTTCCTTTATTTAAAAGTTACGCTGTTTCAGTACATGGACTTTGTATTGCATTTGTGCTGTCTTCTGATTATCCCTAATTTCAATTAGTCTTCTTTGCACTATCTAGGAACTGTTTGATCCATTTTTCACATTCTTGTAATGTTTCTAAGGTCTCTCTCATTAGATGTTTACCAACAACAGCCCTGTCTCCTAGTTCTGGCACTGCCTCCTCACACTGGTCACTTTCCCAGTCATGCTTTCTATAGAATTTTTAATCTTCTGAATTTCTATTTCAAGCCTTTTAATGAACTCATTCTTTTCAAATTGGCCATTCATGTTCATCATTTAGCGTAGCTGTGCTTTTTGTTGGTGTCTTCCGAAGACTGTTTAATTTAGACCAGTATCTGTTTGTATCTTTCATGAGTTTGCCAAATGCCTTGATATTTTATCTCCCAATATAACTTGTGTGTGTATGTGTGTAGTCAGGGTCTCAGTATGTAGTTCAGGCCGGACTTGAACTCCCTACATAGCCCAGGCTGGCCTTGAACTTGGGGCAATCCTCCTGCCTCAGCCTCCTGAGTGCTGGGATTGCAGGCATGCACCATCATACCTAGTTTCCCAATACAATTTCGAACAATTTGGGTGTGTGGCTATTGGTTTCCCCCGCTTCGATGCCCCATGGATCAGCTTTGAGGGAGTTGAGGGTTTTTGGAGGCATTTTGTTGGTTTCTCTTCTTATGTTTTTATTTGGCTTTGTGTTGAGGCTTGTGGGTTGACTTTAGTGGAAAATTCTGTCTCTGGTATGGAGACCTCTTTAATTAATGTCTACATTTTACTGGTGTCCTCTGGGTGTGGGAACTATTGACTTTTGTCTTCAGGATCCAACCACCTCCATCTACTTGAGATAGAGTTTGTAGCACATTTGGGCCTAGTACCCAGTTATCCAGGAATGTGCCACAGTACTGTTAATGACCCTGAGGCAATCTAGGTATTTGCATCCCAAGAAAACTAATTAATAGCAACTGCTGTCATGTTTGATATAGTAATAAAATCAGCATCAATTATAGCATCAAATACAAATTAAGTACTGCCAAATCCTGAAAAGCCAGTAAAGTACCACTCTTAACCATAGAAAAGAGATCTATAACTATCGTCTGAACACTAAGACAACCCAAATATTAACTTACTACAGATCCAAAGTAAATGACTACTAAATGGAACAACTTTACCTCTAATGATCAAACAGTATTCAACAACCTTAAAGTTAGAAGTAGCTATCTAGAGATTTATAAAGTTTGGCAGTGATACTTATAAAGGTAGAAGAATAAAAAATGCAAAAATCTGAGAAATCAATGGGATATGAGGAGAAAAGATGGGGGGGTCCTACTGTGTAAAAGGAAATTAAGAGTGTTGGAGAACAGTCACAGTAAAAAAATGAACAAGAAAAAGATAAACAGAAAAATACAGGAAGGAAAAGGAAAAGGAAAAAGTTGAAAGGGGGAAAAAGGAGGAAAAAAGAAACTAAGCGGGGAAAAAAGGGAAGAAAAACCCCAATCCCCAAAACCCAATGATAGAAAGATTTAAAAATAGAAATATCAAAGAGTATTTGGAGAGAAGATTCCTGTTTCTGAGTGAGGGATTTTCTTTCCATGATCTGCAGTCTTGGGGTCCAGCCAGTCAGGACTCTGGCTGCCTTGCTCTGGCCTGTGGTTGTGCGAGGTGCCTCCCCTGCAACAAGGCCCCTTTGTCCGCCTACCCAGACTATGGCTCCTGTCCAGGCCACAGTATCTTTGTTCCCATGGGGAGATGGGAGAAAGCAAACAGCCCTCTGGTCTCTGCTGGATGTAGGGATCGAGGCAGGGGTGCAAGGGGACTGCTGTGCTAAATGTCAGCCACCACAGGGTCTGTGTGCGTGCTTCCTGGGCACTGTCCAGTTGGGCCGTGACCAGAATCATGGAAAGAATTAAGTTACCATTACCACCGTATCTGAATTTCTGTTGCAAAGCTGGATGACCTTTGGTTCTTACTGAGCCAGTACTGTTAGTGCAGTACACAGTGACACGAAGAACACAACACACGGCCACTGGGCTCAGCATGAAGCCAGCCCTCCTTGCGCCCTTCACCAATGCAGTCTGTGCAAGGAGGCGTGGCACAGGAGCTCTCCCCAACACGCTCTCCTGCCGCCCCTCCTTGCCTGGCCCAGCAGTCTCCTGATTGTCCAGGATGGCCTCTGTAGGTCAGGGACTCAGTAAATACTGATGAATGAATCAACTGCCTAAGAGCCTGAAAACTCTCTGTTAAACATTTTATTAAATTAAAAGTTATCTCAACTATCAAAAACTTACCAAAGAATGCCAGACCAGACTATTTAAATAGGCCAAACTCAGATAAAACTCTAACAAGTAACATTTATTCTTCGTTTACATATGTATTTCACGGCATGAACATCGCATCGCCTTCGGCGAAAGGTGCTTTACACCGTTATATTTTACTGTTTACCAGAGGCATTAAACATTCTCTGGAACATGATGAGACAATTTGCTGGTAAACACGTAGACACACAGAGACACTGGTTTCAATATCTCAAGAACATACTTTTGGTCATAACCTAGGAAATACATCAAAATATGACAACACTGGCTAATATTTTATAAGCAAATGATATTTAACTCTGCATAGTTTATACAATAGGCTGTGGCAATAAATAATACCACCAATCTCATCAACTTAACTGGCCACATAATGCCTAACATTCATTTGAGTTGATATGAAATGCTCTATTGGTGCAGTTTCAACATGGCCTTAAATGTTTTAATCGTGAACACAATAAAAAGAAGTAATAAACTGGACTAAGAAGGTGTGTTTTGGTTAACTACAAATATGTCTTGTTCACATTACATTCCTAACATGAAGGCAAATATTTAAATAGAAAAACTAGCAGTCCAAAAAATGTGAATGTGCAAATCATGAGGAAAACGTTGCATTTAAATTTGCACTCATTTGCAAATTACAGTACTAGCTCAGTATAAACACTAACGGGAAAGATACTCGGCAGGAAAGAATGAAATGACCTCTCCGGCACAGACCTGGTCCCTGTGCACGGGTGGTGGCTGGTGTCGTGCATCCAGCACTGCGGGCGCCCTCACGCAAAGGACACTGCAGGCATGCGTCGACCGAAATAAGACAGGAAGAAAACCTGAGTCAGCACGGAGCTTCCGCAGTGTGGTCTCCACATCCTCCTGCTATTTGTACTCACTCAGCCTCCGATGTTTTCTGAATCAGGTTGGCTGAGAGAACAGCTACCCTTCATACGATACAAGGTGGGATTCTTAAGGGTGTCAGCAGCACAGTGCATGCACATTCATCCTACCAGTGTGGACAGGCAACGCTTGGCAGAGTATGCCTGGATCAACTGAGAGCTACAGAGATTCTCTGTATGGTTTTCAAGGTGCTAACTGCCTGATAATTGCTGGACTACATTTTAATTGAAGTGTATATAAAAATGAAGCCCCAATCTTGAAGTCTACAGAATGTCAAGAATCCAACTGGGGATGTTAAAAGCACTGGGCAAGACCCTGGTTTTCAGGGTGCCGTCAGCGCCACAGGAGAAGAGCCGGTTGCCTGGGACCAGCTCAATCTGCATGACGCCAGCCCCAAGGTTCCGGAATATGGACTGCTTCGCGTGCTCATGCTTAAAGGAGTGGATCAGGCCGTGGCCCATCAACCTCCAGACCTGGTTTAAAACAAAAATGGAAACACTTCGAAGTCATCAGAGAGACAAAGGATAACACCATCACCCTCACTGCTGTTCCCTGGCCAGCTAATGTCACCGGAGCCCCACTCCCACCACCCCTTCCTCGCACTGTGGACCCAAGGAGAAATGACGACACCATGCACAGGTTTCCTTCCCTATCTGTCCTGTTGTCACACATTAGCCGTCTATCAGCAGCTCCAGCTCAGTCAGGCACTGATTCAGGGTGCTACACAGTACCTCCCCACAAACCAGGCCCTGGTGTCAGGTGGAGCGGAGAGGCTGTCCCTCAATGCAAACCTGGCCTCACCATTTGAGAAGCAAGTGCTACGGGCAGGGTGGGGATAGTGGAAGGGTCTCAGAAGCCAAACTGCTGTTGATGCTTAAGCCACATAAAAACCCATCATTAATTAAGCTCACATACTTTGGCCTGGGGTATAGTCTAACCCCAGTACCAGAAAAACTAGCCAGTCTTTGTTGCAGTCAGCAGATCAAGGAAGGTGCTCTACCATTGAGCTCTATCCCTAGCCCTTTCCGTATGTCTCAAAAGTCCTTACTGAGACACAGCCTCAGTAAGTCGCCTGAACTGGGCTTGAACTTGCAGTCCTCCTGCTGCAGCCTCCCACGTAGCAGGGAGTACAGGCATGAGCCACTGCAGTAGCTCAAACAGTACTTCAAAGCTTTTTATTTGCTTTTGCAGCACCGGGATCAAGTCTGGGGCTTTGCTCAGGCTCGGCAAGTGCTCTCACAAAGAGCCACACCGCCAGCCCATCTCTATAGCCGCAAGGGCCTGTGAGTCCAGGGCTTTCTGCAGTGGTCTAGAAAGCACCAGCAGAAGCGGACTGCTGGGAGACTCGTTTTCTCCGTAAAGCTTCCCTCGTGTTCTCGGCACACAGGGTCATGGGCTGGCTCTGCTCTGACAGGGACACCGACTGGTAACAGCCTCCAGGGGGCACAGACTCACCTTGATGTTCCCCTCTGCAGAGCCCGTGGTGAAGTACTCCTCACAGGGGTCCAGAGCCAGTGCCTTGATGGCCGAGTCATGGGCCTGGAAGGTGTGCAGCAGCTGCCGCTGCCTGATGTCAAAGATGCAGACGCAGCCTTTCCTGCCCCCCGAGATGAGGAGTTGCTGGCGGGGCGCATACTGCAGCACAGTAGCCCCGTGGTCGTGGCACGTGAAACCTGGAGAGAAAGACGTCCGTGTTTGCACAGCAGCTCAGTCTCAACAGTGCCATTAATGCTTAAGTAACTTCTGGAAAGTACAGAAGTTACTCGTGCTTTTAGACATTGAATTTCTGAAATTCTATGACTGAATTACAAAGAAGAATTATAAGCAATACTAGAAAAAGCCTGTTTACCCATAATCTCCACACGCAACACACACAAGAAGTTCAACCTTGGCCCAGAGTTAGGCTGGCTTAGAGAGCTAAGAGGCACCATTCACATGTGAAACACTGTCATAAAAGCTTCACCTAAGACAGCACGGAGACTTGGTGTACAGTGGAGCCTGTGCGCCTTACGGATGCTCAGCAGTCACATCCTTATGCCCACCCGTGGCTGGGGCAGTCCTCAGTGAGTCACCAGCTTGGCTGCACGTGTGCAACAGGGACAGTACCCACTGCTACAGTCTGGGTCAGTGCGCACAGGCTCAGTAAAGGGTCTGCGGCACCGCTGGGGCCCTGCTCTCTTCTCCCACTCAAGGCACCACCACGAGGACTAGATCTGAGACCTGGGGACAAGATGCCCCTGCCCAGTATCAGCTAATCAGTGCGGTGGCAGAGAGCGAACCCTCCTTCCCAGGACTTGCTGCATCCTGTTTCCTTTGTTGCAGTGCTAGCACTCATGCCACAGTCTTGCACAGCTCAGCTGCCCAGCCCTGGGAATTTTAGTCTGATCAAAGGCTCATGTGTAGCAAGTCTGCAAACAGTGTCAATTGTTTTAAAGAAAAAACTGCATCGAAATAAACTCAGAAATAACTATACCTTTCAAAATGTACCTCAACACTTTGAAATCATTCTGTTAAAAAATCTACTTTACTTTAACCCAAACCAACCTAAGCATTCAATCTTTTTTGGGCAGCATTATGTGGAAGAGAGATCGTGAGGTCACTAACTAGGTAAATACTGTCTTAAACCAAAGGAATATCTTGAAAGGGTATGAAATATTGTTAGCTCTTGCAAGACTAACCTTTGTTTCCTGTTAACTTTCAGTCTCCAAAATAGGGTTTCATGTCTGCTGAGGTCGATGAACACTTTACAAATAATCTCCCAGATACCCTGCTCACAGGGCTGAGCCGCAGCCCCCACAGCTGCTGAGTGCCTTGGCCTGCCTGTCCAGCCTCAAGCTTTTCCCTTCGCTTCCACTGGCTGCAGGCACCTGTTCCAGATCTGTCTCCACTTTATCCTAGGAATGAACACTGGACCTGCTCATTAAACTAAAGGAGCAGCCTTCATAACACAGTGATAATCACAGATCACAACTCACCATGAATGAGGCTGTTCCCAGGCGATATTAATGTATCCCACAGGCATACATTTCTTTTAAAGAAACAAGAAAAACACATCAAATTCTTGTGCAAAGCACCAGTATAGACAAATTTTTGTCTTCAAGTTAAATGCTTTTATTCATTGATTCCTCTTCTTTTCCTCACATTTACAGAGCAGAAATTCTCAACGAGCATGGGGCTTGGGGCTTCTCTTCCCCAGCCCCAGCCTGTCCCCAAGGCTGAGCTAGTCCTGTTGCAGTCTCCTCCAAAGAGCCCATCACCCATACCTTGCCCCAGCACAAGCCCTTCTCCATGAGATGCCATGCACAGTGGGGTGTGAGTGGGGACAGCCACAGCACCCCAAGCTGGCTGGTTCTCAAGGACCCAGCAGCACTGACAACAGTTAAGACAGAGCGGTGTTAACTTAAAAATTATACACACTTGTAGAGAAACTACAGTAGGAGAAAATTTTGTCCCATTTTTCTGTAAGGAGAACCACCCTGAAATAAGAATTATGTGTCAACTCCTTTTATTCCTAGGGTAAAAAGACTCTACTACGTACTATATTTTCAAGCAAAACTAACCTTCTGCCTAAAATTTACTTGTTTCTTCCTCTGCTGCTGTCAGCCTACCTGCTATCATTGGACTGTCCAGACGTGGCAACCAGACTTGAAGAGGTAATAAACGCGAAGTCACTTGTGGCTTTACTGTGACACTGCCAGCTCTACAGAAAACAAAGTGCAACAACGTCACCTACATGCCCAGTGACACTGGTGTAGAAAAGTCACATAACATACACCTTCATGAATAAGAACAGCTTTTAAACAACGAGCCTAGAAATGAAGAGCAAGTGGCAGCAACGGATCATTAAAAACTGGAAAGAACTGGTAATCTAAAAAACAGAGCCTTTAATTCCTTATTTTTTTTAAATGTAAGTAGTGAAGAAGACATTAAAGGACAGGAATGGGCTGGACATGGTGGCAGGTATCTGCAGTCCCACTACCTGGGAGGCTAAGGCGGGAACAGCGCCTGAGCCTGATTTTAGGTGACACACAGCAAGACCCCGTGAACATACCCAGCCATTTGATCATAGTAAAAGCCCTAATAACTTCAGTGTAAATGACCTCAAATGCACCTAACAAAGCCAGTAACCAAAGGGCTCACACTCACGCAGTTAGACTGCAGCATGAGGGCTCAATCAGGTTAACTCTTCGAACAAAATACAAACATCTACTGTTTGAATACACTCTGCTATGCTCTGCAGGTGAGGAACTTACACAGACACTGTCAAGAGGGCTCCTGCTGACAGACCGTGGGCTTAAGGTCACCCCAAAAGGCTCCTAAAGAGGCTCTAACAATGCAGGAAGCTATCTACAAACCCAGGCAGGACTATCTCACTGCATCTGGTGATGAACAGGAAGTCTGAGGTGCAAGCCTCAGAAGCATGTCAGGATACTGGAAAATAAAATGAGTATTTTTTTCTGCCTGGAATGATCAGATCTGACTAAAGGTAAAAGCATAAATTCAAGATTACTTCCATTTCTGTGAGGATATTATGGTACAGTCTATACAGCACATTAATTCAAGAGAAATACCTTGTCCTGCATGTAATTAAGAACAAGGGGCTATTCTAGAAAAGAAAATTTAGAAGGATCTTGGGGATCACTCTGGAGCCAGAGACTGTAGGACGGCTGGTGCTCTACCACTCTGTGCCAGGAGTCCCCACAGGAGCAGAGCCACACTGCCACTGCTGGGGACGTGCTGGTCCTCACCAGGCACCGTGCTACAGCTCAGATTAATGCAGAGTCCATCAGGACTACTTAATAAACTGGTAAGCAAAATTATGGAGGAAATGAGATGTTCAGCACATGTTTGAATCTTAAAATACACATTATAAAATTCTATCACTACAAAGTTGTTTTCAAAATGGATAAATGTATCGTGAAAATACATCCTAAGCCAATCAGACACAGTGAAAGCTCCAAGCATTTCTCCAGCATGGCTGCCCATCCAGGTAAAAAGCCAGGCTTTTGCTTCTAGGGCATTTCAGTTTAAAACCAGGGTACAGCTGGGTGGTGGTGTTTGCTGTGATGTGGAGTGGAATGGTGCAGTTGTCCCTGTCCAGGAGACACTTGGGTGGCACTCAGAGGGTGAGAGAGACTCACCATGTAAGGTTTAGGGTTGGATGCTGTTTGGTTCACTTGCCAGATACTTAGGAAACCCTCTCCATCCGCAACACCGCACTGTAAGAAGACGGAAATAGTAAGCCCAGCTTCCCAGAATCCCTGTCAAAGATGAAACTACTTAAAGGGAAGGAGATTTCACTTGGACCCCACTTAAATACCCCACCTCCGGCTGTCTCTACTGCAGTTCCCAGCAAAGCCACGTGCTCCATGCTCCATACATTCTAGCTGCTTTCTGGGTCCCTCTGAGGTCTACTGCAGCCCCGTGAGCAATCGGGGTCTCCAGCCACACACATCTGGCAGATCAACCTCTCCACTCTGGAGCGGTCCCTACGTGGATGGACCCTGATCATCACACTGAACCGTGTGATCTCTGCTTCTACCAGAAGAGGAAAGGACATGGAAGTGGACCCAACACACTGCCTGCTCCACCTAAACCCCACTTCCTGAGTTCTAGAGGTGGTCTCACCCATCATTTAGGCATTACTGTCCACAATCACGTGGGGATGAGCGCAAACCTTGTTGCCTTGTGAGTTGAAATACAACCTAGTGACCCTCGCGTTGCCAGCTTGACGGAAGCAGACGAGCTGCTGCGGACGTGTCCACTCAAACATGCGGACGCTGCCATCCTGGGCACCTGTCAGGTCTGAAAGGGAGATGGGCAATGTGGAACGCAAGGGCCAGGGTTTCAGTAGTTCCTAGAAATATCCACAGGAGAACAGAAGACACTGGAAGGATAGATAGATTGTGAGTGAGGTACTCACAGTACTGATGGACAGGGTGTGAGGTCATTCTCTTCACATTGTGTAGATTCCTCTTCATAAGCTTTAAAAGAAGGCAAAAGAAATCACTATGTGTATCCAGAAGAGGTAAGGAAGGAGATGTTCCAAATAACTAATTCTAGTAACATTCTGTGACAGCCTGTGACTGAGACGAACCCTGGAGTGGATACTCTGAGCTGGACGCCTACTGCACAGCCCCACCAGTGCAGGCTTCATGCCCAGGACTGTGGTGACAAACAGCTTGCACTGAACGCTGCACCCCACTGCGTGCAGCCGCCTTGCTGTTACTATAGCGCAATGACAGTCCCAGCTCCGACATAGGGCCCCACCGTAAGGGGCGGCATCACTATTATCCTGGAACACAAAAGCCCCTGCTCTGACACCACGATCCCTCCTAGGCCAACGTGCTCCCACTGTGGTCTCAGAGCGCCCCCATCTGGAGCCCACACCCAGGAGTAAAGAACGTACCACACTGGCGCCTGTGCTGGTCTGCCCACTGCCCAGCCACGGCATGGATGAAGGTGGGTGTGCCTGGCTTGCTGGATGGGTCACCGTGCTGGGCTGGTACAGGGTGGTGGTGGAGCCTCGGTAGTCAACGTCGTCTGAACTGTGGGAAGTCCCATAGACAGTCTATTTACCATCAGCAGCCATACCCATGAGGAAAATATAGGCATCAGTCTTAAGCACAGTCCATTTTGGTACTGGTTACCTTTTTCCCTTTAAGCAAAATATAGTCTAAATGTATTATGTCTAGAGCCAACTTTATTGCTGCACATATGGAACAATCTTCGTTTTAAAGTTTTTTTTGGGTTTTTTTGGTACTTGCAATCAAACTCAGGACCTTGCGCTTGCCAGGCAGGTGCTGTGCCACTGAGCTCTATCCCTGGCCCTGTTTTAAAGTATTAACAGATTTTCCTTTGGTTATATATACAAAATGAACATTCTACTCAAATACTGACATCCCACGTGGCAAATTAACTTCTCTTATTTCTATGATGGTGGAGTTTGTACCCAGGCCCTTGCTTATTTTAGGCAAGTGCTCCCCACTACACCACATCCCTAGCCCCAAATTAGAAATTTTAAAGAAATTCAACTTTAGATTTCTTCAAGTATGGAGTTTCTATTATGGTTACATCCACTCTGAAGTCTGACTAGGACTGGTTATATTACCTGAAAGAGGTAATCCCACAGAACAAGAACAGTGTTACAGCGCCAGCCCCAAAGACTTGCAACTCCAAAGCTGAAGAAAGGGGAAGCGGGGAGCGCAGAGGAAAAAGGCCGGACGGAGCGCTGTAGTGTCCACAGCTTTAAAGAAAAGTAATGCTGCCTATGTTTTTGTCTGTAAAGAAGATGTGCTTCTCAGGTGACAAGAAGAAACACTGCAAAGTCACAGTGAATGAGAACTGTCCTCCAGTTCAATTAATATGCGGTATTTGCAATGTGTGGTTGTGGCCTTGCACCTCAGCTGCCATTACTGAGTACCACATGACCTTAAATTTCTTCCGGTTAAAGTCACAGGAACAGTAGTAAACATTACACTTTGATATCAGATTATTCTGATTCAAAACTATGAACAGTTTAAGGGAAGGAGCAATTTATCCATTAATGTAGGCAAAGACTTTTACTGGTAGCTAAATCATGTTCATCTGTTACTAGTAGCTATGTCCCAGTCTATGATTCAGTGGGTACCTAAGGAAAGCAGACTCCATTTCCAAGTGGCTTGAGGACACACCTTTTGGATTCTCTGTCATACTCTTCTCCGATCCATATGTACGGCTGACAGGCCAGCAGAGAAGTCACATCCAGTTCTTGAACATCATGTGTTGAAGCCAGAACGATTTCATTACAGTTTGCCTGCAGAGCAAAGGCAGAGTCAATGATTTAAGCCATTTCACTAAAAACAGTAATTTTTCCTAGCGCCTACTGCCTTTACCTTGTTAACAGAAAATGCCATGATCATGTCAGACTCCTTGTGAATGACCTTGGCCTTGCCTCCAGGATAGCCCAGATCAGCTTCAACCTACAAAATACAGCTGAGTCTTAGTTTTTGCCATACAGCACCGCACAGAAACACGCACATCCCACCAAATTTTAAAGCTGGATAAGAAGAAAATGTAGCAGCAAAAAGAAACAGGTAATAGTCTAATGTGTTGAGAATTAGTTTTGGAAAATCTGCTTGAATATTTTGAAGCCCTGTAACTACCTCCAATTGTAAAGCTATCTGCTGAGGGTGTAAGACACGGACAAACTGTCACAGAAGATGATGCAGGTAATTGCCCTAGCACTGTGTAACAATCACACATATCTTTGCGCAATCCCCGAAGTGCACAGATGTGTGTAATGAGTATGTACACGTTAGGAGGCACAGAGTGGAGGAAAAGTCACGGAAAGACGAAGGAGCAGTTCAGACACTGACAGAACGGAATGAAGAGAAGCTGGAAAGAAGACAAAGGGATGAAGAGGCTTGGGAGAGGACGTGTGAGCTTCGAGGTGGAAGAGAAGGTGTCAAACGGAAGAAATGCGGAGACAGCCTGCTCAGGGCGGAGGCGTAGCTGGACACAGCAGAAGCACGGAGGTGGTTCCTCCCCCACAGACTCCAGGTTAGTCACCAGGCGGGCGCTCGGTTAGTGCGGAGAGGGGCAGGTGAGGAGCCAGAGGCATAGGCAGGCGGGGGGCGGTACTACCTTGGTGTGGCCTTCCTCTGCCATGCAGTGAGGTCTGCCCTGCTCCACACGTTCTTCTACAGACTAACACACCACACCGTCACAACCACAAACACATGTATGAAATGAAATTACACAGAATGAAACATTTCAAGCTGAAATAGTCACTAATCACTTAAAGACGACAAAAGTGAACTTGAAAAATCAAGAAAAAATTTACAGCAAAATGTCATCAAACACAAAGCTAAAAGAGCAAATTAATGTGACTATTGCATATATGCAAAAGCAGAAAGCTACTTCAAAATAAAAATGAGCTGTATACTAGATAAAATTCATAAAACTAACCTCTAGAAATGAAACCCACCTTTAAGAGCAGATGCACTGTGTATTTCATAGATTCCTATTCAATAGGGGTTCACTTAAAATCTAAAAACTATTTCTAAACACAAATCAAAGTACTGGTAATTCTCACTGTCCCTCATAATCTGAGTAATTACTTAATTTTCCTCCTGATCATAGGCTCATTCATTCTCTGCATGAGGAAATGCCTAACAGGAGGCATGGGAAGAGATCACATAGCCAACCTACCATTGGCTGGTGATGTGCTGTAAGGGACAGGTCCCTGCTGTCACAGGGACATCAGAAGGCAGGCCCAGAGCCCTGAGCTCTTCCCGCCAGGGAAGGGCTGTGGCCTGGACCATGCCCAGGGTTCCTGGTGGGCGTGGCTGGCCAGGACATGCACAGAATACAGGGAGAGGTCAGGACCACTCCCTGGGTGAAAGAAGAAGTGCTTAAGAATCTACTCACCTTACATCAACTGGCAGAATTAGCCACACTATCAATTTCATAAAACCTTGTTTGGCAAAATATTTTTAACATACTCGATGAGGAAAAATATGAGTATATACCTAAAACTTCAGTATCTCCTCAGGAGAATCTTCGTAAGTAATTTTTAAAAATGAGCCAAGAGCTCAGTGTTTTTAAGATTAGTTTGCAAATTGTATTAATCAACTATACAAATTTACCAATTTTATCAAAATCCTAACAAAGATAAAGCACATTTTTTGATAGGTAGATTTAATATTTAATAAATTTCCACAGTTTGAGCCTTAGAATCTTTTTGTTTTAATTTGTTCATGTTTTCTTACAGAAAACTATTTTTAGCAGACATATGCTGTACAGTGCAGCGCGTGCAGACCTCACCTACAAGACCAAAGGCAGCCAGACACAGTGGCTCCCACGGCTGTCAGCTGAAGCTACATGAAGCCAGCCAAATCCAGCTGCTCCAAGCCTCAGCAATAGCTATGATGTATTTCTGGTAAACCATTAGTTTAATAATCTGAAGAACTCAGAAAACTGATCCTTCAATGAACTGGCTTTCTGTGAAAGACAGTCCTAAGGAGCAAATACCTTCTACTTTAAATTCATCTACTAGGTTCTGTATATCACTATGGAAATTCAGCACCATCACAGGAGGTGCTTTATCCAGTGGCTTAAATGAAAGAGACAAACGGTACAGCTCTGTGATTTTCCCTCACAAGCCCTACATTAGTCATCTCAAATCATTAGGGTCTTTTGTTTTTATCAAAAAGTTTATATAATACATACAGGAATCAAAAACTCTGTAGTTGATTTGCACTGAAGTACCTGCCTAATTGTCAAATTGACAGGAAAGACACATCCCTGTTGCCAAGGGCTGATCAGTTTCCCTTCCAGGAAGTGCTGCCCAGTAAATACAAGGAACCCAGGAAACAGCTCTGTATCTGATGCTGGGGAACTGACCATAGGGCCTACACCCTGCCTCCCCTCGTCTAAGTGGTGTAGAACTCATTTTCTCTTCTAGACTGTATCTGTGACAGTGCCTGTTACCTCAGCCAGTAGCTACAGAGTTCACAGAAAAGACCTTTCTTAAGGGAGAGAAGTGGGCCAGCTGTCGAAGTTCTGACTCTTCTTAAATTATCACTCACTAGTTTTAAAATCACTGTGCAAACACCAAACTTCTGCCTAGCTTCGTAAAGACAATCAAGTCACACTTGCTATTTCTGCAGCATATTCTGTTACAGAATTAAAATGTGTTCATGTTAAAATGCTAATAGAGTAAGACTAACTGCTTTTAAAGGGCCATGCTGCTGTATTAGTTTAAAAAAGAAGGACCAAGCCAGGTGTGGAGGTACATACCTGTCATCACAGCACTTGGGAGGATGAAGCAGGAGGGTCACCAAGAGTTCAAGGCTACCCTGGGCTACACAGTGCGTTCAAGGACAGTCTGGGGCTGCAGGTATAGCTCACTGGCACAGTGCTTGTCTGGCAAGCATGAGGTCCTGAGTGTGATTCCCAATATCCACCCACCCAAAAAAGACTGAGGCTCAAAGACAGTTTGAACTACACAACAACACTCTGTCATAAAAAAAAAGAAGGACCAAGTTTTACATAATTATATGTGATTTATCAAGGAACTTTTATTTTTTCACTGCTATGAAAACCACAGGATTTGGTCTTAAAAGACATGCACTACAGTTTAGTAAACTGGCTACTTTGCCACGGTGTGTGAAAGATCATCAAAATGAGTTATAACCAAAAAGAAACTTTCAAAGTAAATCAAGTACTAACTTAAAAGTGTTAAAGTATTTTTCTCAAAGTACCTCACTCTGTTTTCTCTTCTTAGTGAAGATGTATCTGATGAATGTCTCTTGGAGGACTTCCTGTTTGACAAGGAAATGCCACAGCCTTTTGACTGGGAGCGCAGAAGAATCCCGGGACCTACTCAAAACAACAAGACACACCCCTCTAGTCTACAGGAAACATGCTTCATGCTCACAGATAATTGCTTTAAACCCTGAATCATCTACTGCAAAGAACACAACATGGAGCTCAACAAAATTTTATGAATTATTTCATTGTTTTTAGTTCTCTTGAAAATCACTCTTTTGTCTAGCAATTAATTCCCTACATTGAATGCATTGGTTGTACTAAGTATCAGACTAATCTCTTCCTCTTCCTTTTTAAAATAACCCTCCTAGACGGCCATTGGTGAAAGCCCACTGGGAAACAGAGTCATAATGCTTTTCTAACACTTAGGGTTGAGCAGTCTCCCTCTTTCAAGCTTGTGAGCATCAGAGCTGCTCATGCCTGGCTGCTTCAGAAACCCACACGGAGTCACAGGTGTGTGTGTGTGTGTGTGTGTGTGTGTGTGTGCGTGTGCGCACGCACCTGGCTGCTTCAGAAACCCACACGGAGTCACGGGTGTGTGTGTGTGTGTGTGTGTGTGTGTGTGTGTGTGTGTGCACGTTCATGTGTGTGCGTGTGTTCGTGTGCACACTGTGTGCGTGCAGTGTGTGTGTGTGTTCGTGTTCATGTTTGTGTTCCTGTGTGTGTTCGTGTATGTGCATTCGTGTGTGTGCGTTCACGTGTGTGCATTTGTGTGCGCACATGCATGTGTGTGTGTTCGTTCTGGAGGGCACTGGGATTAAGGGTGTGAAGGCTATCTGCCCTGAGGGAGGGTAGCCTGGGTAAGGGACAGAAAGAGCTGTGGTCCTGGCTGGTCACTTGCAGCTTGCTGCTGTTTGCTCACCGTGAACTGTTTCTCCTCTGTGGTGCCCCTCTGCTGTGCCACCCTGCCTTGGAGCCAGCTGTGAATTGAAACCTCTACAAACTGTGAGCCAAAATAAACCTTTCCTCCCTTAATTTGTGGGTATTGGGTATTTTGTCTCAGCAATGAGAAAGTAACTAAGACATTTAACCTGACTCAAACATGACACAGTGTCAGGTACTCAAACATCACATCTTCTCATGAAGATGCACAATTTTTATATTTTTATATATGAATCAAAAAAAAATTTTTTAAAGAAAGCATACTTCTTATCCAAAGGAACCAAGACAGGCATGTAGAACATCAAAACAATGCTAAGAATCCTCAATGTATCTACTACTTATTTGTACATGTAGACCAAAAAATTTCTGTAAGAGTTCTGAAAGCAATACAGAAATACAGATGACAAGAAAGGTCTTTTCCTGATTATGAAAGTAGTGTTTATTCAATTACAGGAAACATAATTTTAGGAAACATAAATTTTACCTAGATTTCTGTGTTTTGCTTAGAGACTACCACTAAAAAATGGATTGTGGCTTCAAAGTGATGAATATCTTGAAAGCTGCTGTCACATTTGTTCCATAAAACTGAATCAAGCTATACACTCATCAACATTCTAAGAGCTTTCTTACTTGAATGGCGTGTTCTCGGGTTCCAGCATTGCTTTATTTCGAAGAATAGCAGGTCCAGCTCCTACTGAAAGGTCAGTTGGATATGTGTTGATGTAGTTAGGGGGTGGGCCTTCAAACTGATCCATTTTCTCTTGCAAAATCTGTTCCCAGTTCTCCAAGTTTTTAATCACAGCAATACCCAATGGTGATGTTACAGGCAGTTCTAAAAGATAAGAGTATGTCATTTCATTTTGACAAAAAATATTGATCATCTACATATTCATAAAAAATCTGAATTTTTAGAGTCAAGACTTTTGAAAATACAAATCTGAAAATGTTAACCTAATACTATTTGGATTCTTAATACTGTCAACAAAACAGGAGGCCAGCTCTAACGTGAGCTGAGAAACATGAAGTATACCTATCCTGGGTTTCTGCTTCTCCAATCTTTTGCACAGAGGTACTGCTATGCACTAAAACCAGATTGGAGCCTATAATAATTAAGACTTAAAAGTACTACACTGGGTATTTTATTTTGTACCTACCGAGTGGCCTTTTATATGGACTCTGTAAAAAACAAAACTTAATGGTAACATATTTAATAACATTAATTTTCAAATTCCAAACTCACCAGAAAATTCCAGGCCAGCAACGGGAAAGAAATTCTTGACACTGTGAAGTACTAGTTTCACCACTGCCAGACGCAGAAGAGCCCAGCTGTTCACAGGAGCCAAAAAAAATTCTCATTAATTGAAAAAATGAAGTTGTAGGAGAAGCACAGCAGTGCTCCCTGCCAACTGTTTTAACTCAATCTCCAACCCAAAAGAAAGGCTGCCCGACTCCTACAGCACCTGACGGCATCTGTCAGGGTTGTACCCAGGCGCCCCCTCACACACTCATGCTTGTGGGTGGCGCTCAGGAGGTGACTGGATCATGAGTGTGTGATACCAGATGAGTCGCTGATGGGTTTACAGCTGGGCATGATGTTGGGAGGTGAAGCCCTTGGGAAGACATGGGTCACTGGGCCCCACCTAGAAGGGTCTGTGTCCTACCTCCTCCCCTGATTGCTGCTGCTTCCTGCCTGCCATGCTAAGAGCAATTCCCCTCCACCAAGCCCCTCTGCCTTGGAGATAACTGACTGGGGACTGAAACTTCTACAAACATCAAGCCGAAATAAATCTCTCATTTAATTTGTGGGTTTTGGGTATTTTGTACCAATAATGAGAAAGTAACTGAGACAGTAACTCTGCAGTCTGAAAAATAAAAGATGTGCAACAAACACTAAACTTACTACTACATGGAACCTGCAACCTAGTAGAACTAAAGCATTTTTCACAGTCACACTAAATCTAACAACAATGATTAAGTTTCAAGGTTTTTTTTCACTAAAAATACTAGTGTTTGTAATATGTATTAAATTCTTTGAAACTGTGTGAAGGAAATACTTTACTTTTCAGAAATTTTACCTTAATGGTGCAGAATTCCTAATGTGAAAATAATGTCACTTTTTATATAAATCCATGATGAAAACATTAGCTAAAATTAGTTATCAGGATGTTCTATGAAAGTAAAAAAAATGCCTTATTTACCTATAGGAATTTGGGTCTTGGTGCTCCTGTATCTGTGTGTCTGAGAAAAAGCCGTCATCATCCTCGTCGTCACTGTGGACACTTTCATCGGAGTCGTAGATGACGCCACTGTCGGACAAAGGGAGGAACGGCTGCAATGAAAGGCAAAGTTAGTTCGAAAACATGCAGAATTTTATAAACATATAAAACACATTGTACATATGATTAGCTATGTTATTTATTTTTAAATATATACTTTAAATTTTCTTAAAATATTCTTAAAACTTCTTTAAAATAATTGTTATTCTGACTTAAAATGGAACATGTTAGATGGTATCACTCTAATCTTTCTTCGCAGACGTTACCAGCCTTACCACCAAGATAGCCAGGTAAAGCGCTGCTCAACAAAATAACTTAGACACATTAATTTTTTTAAATCAGTAACTTTCTTCTTATATATCAGCAAAAAACATTAGAAAAGTCTTGAAAAATATAAAGCATCAAAAGAAAAACTAAGACAATTGAAACAGAAGTATAGAAAAGATTCTACAGCTATGCTGGTTAGGTAAACCGGTATCCATCCTCCCTGACCTGCTGTGTGGTGGATGTAAGAGGTGCTCACCTAGAAATGGGGACCACCCCAGCACCACCAGCACCCACGCCCCTGACTACTCCTCAGCGTTTCCCATGCAAAGCTTCTCTGAAGATGCAGCACCTCCTACCCTGGGCAGGATGTGCCTGATGGGACCAGCACCTTATACCAGGAAGTAAGGCAGCGCGCAGCTGGGAGCCTCCCAGCCCCAGGAGCCAGCACACAGGGGCCCACTGGGAGTGATCAAGTACATGCTCAAGTGACACTGCCGGCAACTATGGCACCTGTGTACCGCCTAAGAGCACAGCAGTGCTCCAAATAAAACAAACGTCACTAATCTCCCCAAAAGGACCCCTGGCTTAGTGTGAAACTAAGAGCACAAAGGAAGCAAAGTTTAGAGTCACTACTCCTGCCTTTCCCACCCACAACAACAAAAGGACACGTCCCAGTGAGTGAACCGCAGGGAGGGATGAGACCCTGGGGCAGGATCCAAAGTCCTCGTGGAGACAAGGACTGAGGAGACACAACTCCAAGACAGTGCTTCTGGTGGGGAGGGACAACTCCCATTTAACCTGCGCCTGTCAGAAACACCAGGCTTGGAAGAGGTGTTCAGAGCCACAGAGGTGCCACCAGCATCTACTGAGAAATGCGACAGGACAAATTCTTTTGGGACAAAAATAAGAGAAAGTCAATTTAACAAATGGTGGTAGAAAAAGATGAAGGGAGATCTATGTCATACTAGCCCATTTGTATGAATCATTTTAGATCCTGATTTGGACAAACCACTGTACAAAACCATTTAAGATACAAGGGGAGCATATGAATACTGTTTAGGTACCTGATATAGTAGAAGTGTATGTGTGAGAGAACAACTAGTGTAATTCTGTTAAAATCCTTTAAAAAAAAAAACACTGAACTATGTGTGGCAGCGCACGCCTATAATCTCAGCGTGGGAGGCTGTGGCAGGAGGCTTGAAAGTTCAAGCCGACCCTGGCAACTGTCTCAAAACAGCAAGATCTTGTCTCAAAATAACTAAAAAGGGCTGAGGACGTAGCTCAGTGAGGCCCTAGGATCAATCCTCAGTAGCAAACATACACACATACACACACATACACTCTCAAACACACACATACACACACAGAGAAATATTCATGAGTGAATCTCCTGCTGTCCTCCACTGCCACCTACAGTGAGCAGAAGTACAGTGAAGCAGGACTGTCCACAAGATGTGACTTCTGAAAACGGATGACAGATAAGGGGTGGGCGCTGTTACTCCAGCTTCTGTGCTCCATGTACGTCTGAGGTTTTCCATAATACAGGGCTCCGGAGATTTTTGGTGATGGTACTCAGCACTAAGCCCAAGGCCTTCACTCTGAACTAAATCCCCAGCTTTATTTTTTTTATTTTTTGAGACAGGGTTTTACTAAGTTGCCAAGGCTGGGCTTGAACTTGTGAACCTCCTACCTAAGCCTCCCAGAATACTGAAATTGCAGGATGCACCATGCCTAGCTTATAATTTTTGTTTTTTTAATGATAGCTATACAGGTGTTTGTTTTGGTACTGAGGATTGAACCCAGGGCCTTTGCACTAGCGACTTTGTTATTTTAAAACAGAGTCTTCCCTAAGCTACCCAGCTGGTCTCAAATTTGTGATCCTTCTGCCTTACCCTCCCAAAGTACTCGGATGATAAGGGCACGCCCCAATGTGTGGCCAGGTTTCTAGTCGAGTGTGAGATTCCTTCCTTTGTGGTGTTGGCTGAAGGAAGACTGTAAAGCAAACTCACCTGAGTACTCACTGCTACCTATGCATTTTCCTTTATACTTATGCATTTTCCAAATTAAAAAAAAAAAAAAACCTTTATTAATCAAGAGGAAATGTTTTTGGAAAATGAACAATAAATTGGCATGTCACAATTTGCAACCCTTTTCTTTCCTAGTACAGGGTGGGAGGTGAACTCAGAGCCTTCACAGTGACCTATATCCCAGCCCATTCTTATTGAGAGACGAGGTCTGTCTAAGTTGTCCAGGCTGAGCTCAAAACTGTGACCCTCCTATCTCAGTCTCCCAGAGCTAGGACTCCACATTTCACCACACCCCGATGTCATTTACAAATCTTAATGTCACTGTCACTCACAGTAAAGATTCCAGGGGCTTTCGGGATGGCAAAGAGAAACACTAAATTCAAGTAGCAGGAGCGGGGAGAACTGCATCTAGACAGTACATGCTGCTCGGGACCAGGGCACTGTCAGGTGGTTCTGTCTTGTTGAGCTGGTTCTGTGCTGCACACTGACTTCTGGTCTGTGCACTCGATGGAAGCATCTGACTTTAACAAGTCTCGTGTGTCATCCATGCCTCTGGTGTCTCAGCCTCTGGTGTCCCTGTCTCAGCCCCAAGTGCACCTTACTGTGCAGTTCGGCTCAATGTCTAGATAGCGGTGATTCCCACCCTGCCAGCCCCTCTGTGACACAGACATGCGATGGGGAGCTTGCACTCCACTCTCTACCTTGGCGACAAAGTAATCCCACATGCTGAGCTCAGGAGGGATGAACTTTTCCCTGTAGGATGGCCTTTCTGCAGGCACCGGCGGTGGGGTGGCGTCCTTCACCGGGCGCCCAGGGACCAGCATCCGCATGTTGAACCTCCTGCGGTGCTTGTCCACATCTTCAGAGGGGAGAGGAGGTGCTGCAGAAAGGTGTTTCAGAGTCAGATCTTGCTCTGTGCCTTTAACTTAGACTTCTTCTCATCCTTCCCCTTCATGTTTTAGTCTAAATTTCTTACACCTGTGCTTCTAAACTAGTTACAGCACCTGCTTCCCAGTGGTCACAGCAAGGATGTAGGTGTGCGTCCAGCCTATCTGGATGATCACAGTTCTACATAAAACATGGAAAACACATGGTATAAGCAGGAAGTGTCAAAGACACTACAGGATGACATTAGGCTACGTGGCTCAAGAAAGAGGCTATGGACTGACTACAGGATACAGATATGTTTCCAAGAAGGACAGCAGCACAGCGGGAAATGAGGAAAAGACAGCAGCAAATGGCCAGAGGAGGGTGGGGTATGTGGGAAGCCCAGCTCCTGTGTGGCCCAGGAGTTGGGGGATGGCAATGACAAGATCTAGAGTCACTGCAGTGCAGCTTTCGGGAATTGCACCACACAGCCAGTGCCCACCTGATCAACCCCCAAGAAGCCACCCAATCAACCTGAGGTCATGCCACTCCTCAACCTCCAAGCCAGGAAGGCCCAAAGGGACAGTGGACAGTCAGGTATGAGGGGCTCAAAAGGACGGAGGTGCTGACCGCACCAGGGGCCAGCAAACAGGCAACTCATCAGCCAGTCTCCCACTCAGTCCACAGTAGGACCTGTCCCACTGCCTCTGACTGCTCGTCTCAAAATATTTTGATCTGAGGTGAACTCGCGCAACACACCCAGCCATTTCCACGTGTGCTCAGGGGCATCTGGCGCATCTGTGGCAGTGCTGCCACCTCTGTCCACCCGAGCAGGAGCCCAGGCTACTGAGCAATCCAATCTGCTGTCTCCTACTTGCCAATTCTAGCTACTTCTCAGGAATGGAATTACACGGCGTGTGGCCTGCTGAGCCATGTTTCTTTACTTGGCCCAATCTCTCCCAGGTCCCTGCACTTCTAGCACAAGCCAGTGTTCGATCACCTGTAGGCCAGGGGACTCCCCCTCATTTGGCCACTGGGTACCTATGCTCACCTCTGAGTAGTCAGTCAGAAGGCCCAGCAAGGATCTCTACTTTTATTCATTCGCAGTTTCTTTCTCCCAAAGTGGCTCAAGCAGTTCTTTTGAAAACCTAATTTGGCTTGTGCCTTGCCTCTCTTTAAGACTTTCAGGCAGTTTCTTGTCTCTTTTTAGAGCAACAACTGAAGTCTTTACCATGATCCACAGAACCCCAAGTGACCCTGCGCCCCACTCACAAGAAACTTGGAGCCTCCTTGAGAGTCCTTGGAAGGCCAACTGCGGCCTGACGCCACCAGGGCCTCTGCACGCACAGCTCCGCATGCCAAGGAGGCTCTGCCCCGACAACGGTGCTGCACAGTCCCCTCCCCGGGCTCTGCTCAGCATGCACCCAACCGAAGGGCCTGGCCCCACCTCTCTTCCCCAACCCTGCTCCACTTTCCCCCCAAGTTCTCACGGTGTCCAAGGCACTCTATGTCTGCTGTCTCCTGAGTGTCTTCTTCTGGTAGACCTGGCTTCCTGAGGTTGTGGTGCTGTCTTGCTTCCTGCTTCCCCACCTCCCAGGCCTGCCTTGTGGCCTGGCATCCAGCAAGTGTGGAATGAATGAGAATGCAAACATGAACGCACCTCAGAGGTTTACAGTATGGTGACTGGTGGGTCATCAATGAAACCCACAATATTCAGATAGAGAAGTGATGGGGGGTGGGGCTTGCAGTTTACAACCAGTAGGAAGGGGAAGACCACACACAGGACTTGCTTACTTGACCTTGGGCCACAGCAAGGATGGATAGAACCTGCATCACCCAAACTGCTGTGGAGGAATTAGGATGTTTTCTACGGTGTTAGTACCAAGGCGAACAGCAGGACGCAAAGTGTATTCCCAACCAGAAGGGAAGAAAACACGTACCCACACACGGGATACCTTGAGGGCTGGAAGAGCTATCCTAAACATACTACAGCTAGGAAATCTGTTCTAAAACAAAGAACAGATGGGATGAAGGAAAGTAGAAAAGAAAAAGACAAAAATGTATGCATGTATATATGAATATGCATATATGCAGGGGGGCTAACATGGTTCTACTATTGTATTATATCACTTAATGCTAAGCAATAATCGATGACGGGTTATTTGATCAATCTTGTATGTCTGTATGTGTTGTCCTGAACACACACTTCGAAGATATCAATATGTAAAGCAGCAACTATTGGTGTTTTTTTTG
>PVLD010017734.1:0-25701 GCA_004027595.1 Dinomys branickii
ATGGGAGAAAAATGTTTGTTTTAGTAAAGAAAAATAGCTGCAGTTCTCTCACTGAAAAGGAATATGGAAGGGAAATGCAGTTATGGAGATTAAGCTCCCAGCTCTAGAAGACACTCTTAGGGGCTGCTTTTGTGACCTTCCTGATGCATGTAGGTCTTGAGTTCACCTGACCAGCTGTATCATGGGGTGCAGCCTCCACACTTTGTTTTAGTTGCCCATATGCTAACATCCCAGCTTGTGAGATCAGGTGTGCGGTATAGCTATGTGTAAGCCCCTTATTGCTAGAATGATGCAAATATTTTCCCTAGGAGTTCCTACCATATCTCTAACTTTTAAACATGACCCAAGATAGTCGCAACTTGTGTAGCCCTCATAATAGGTCAAATTGTAGTAAAATTTTGATATAAAACATTATAACAAATGTTACTTAAATCAAAGACTTAAGTCAGACCAAGTGAGCTTACTTGAGATGCACATGCTATAAGCAGTCCCACAAGCGCAGTGGTTAAATGTTAAGGCTATGTGGGACGAGAATGGCTTAAATCTTAGTTCTGTCCCATACAAACTATTTTGTCTTGAATGTGTTTTCTGGGCTTGGATCCATAAAATAAAGATAGATATACCCACCTCACAGAATTATTTCTGAGATGCTCAGAGTCCAGTACCAAGTTCAATGAGTGACAATTATAGCTGCTATTATTTATGATTTTAAAAAACTCTCCTTTCATCCATTTTACTTCATTATCTAGTAGCCAAAGACACTGGGGATTCTGTTTTGTTTCTTCTTCAGTAATTGAGATGTCAAACCTGGTTCTAGTAACAACCTCATAATCTAAGCAACAGATCAAGTCAAGAAGAGAACAAAAAAGTAAGGGAAATTTCCTATGCTATTCTATTATTCTGATTCTTTAAGACTTAAAATACTTACATAGCAAATAAGTTATTACAAAGCAAAGCTCTAAGCAGCTCAGGAGTGGGAATGCTATGGCTTACATCCAGATGTCTCCCCAAAGCCTCATGCACTCAGGGGCGGGGCTTTGGGAAAGTGACTGGATCGTGGGCTGTGATGCTCACTGCTGGCTAAGTCCACTGATGGGTTTAGAGCCGGGTGTGATGTTGGGAGGTGAAGCCTGGCGGGAAGAGGTGGGTACTGTGGGTGTGGTCCAGAAGGAGATTTCATATATATATATATAAACTATATAATATAATATATATATTCTTCCTCCTCTGGATCCCCTGCTGCCTCCTGCTTTCCAAGCTATGAGCTTGTTCTCTTCTGCCATGCCACCCTGCCTTGGAGCCACCTGGCTGTGGCCTGAAATCTCTACAAACAGTCAAAATAAACTTTTCTTCCTTCAGTTTGTAGGTACAGGACACTGTGTCTCAGTAAGAAAGTAACTAAGACAGGGGATTATTCTGGGGTGGTAATTTCTCTTGTTTTCAGCTCATCTAAGTCATGTTTTTAACGGCAGGGTTCTTTGTGAACTTTTGTCTGCTGTAAGCACTGCAAGGCAGTGTTAGAAAAACAAATAAAAGCTGTAAAAGGTGGTGTGCACCTGTAATCTCAGCACTCTGGGAAACTGATCCAAGTTCAAGCCCAGTCTAGACAACATAGTGACACCTTACCTTAAACTAAAAAGAGGGCTGGAGATAGAGATCAGTGCAAAGGCCCTGAGTTCAACCCTCAGCACCAAAACAACAACAAAGACCAAAACACAACCATTGCATTTCTCATTCTCTGAGACTTAATCGGTCTACTACAAATGAAACAGGATTATTGCTTCACTGCTGCTGATTGCTTTTTTAAAAGCTATGGATACAAGATTACTTAGTATACAATACACATAAAATATAAATGTTTGGATATTATGGGATATGCCCTAAAGCATGTCCTATTTCCCAGAAGATTTTTCCTCTTGTAATTTTTTTCTTTTTTGTTTGCCCCAACAGCCTGTTTCTGCATACTTTGAGATTTGGAACTTTTAAAAAAGGGCTTAAAACCTTTAAGGACAGTAATACAATTTAGAGGTAATTTAGTACAGAATAAAAAATACTGATAAGATTAAGGATAGAGGTGATTATTTGGAAAATATAAGCTCTCTAAACATTTCAGTCAGTTCAAATTTAAAATAATTCAGAAACCAAATAGCCCAAGCTCATTTGAATACATATATAGATAGATAGATATAGTTGATAGACATGTTCAATATATATAATTTTTTAAAAATGTAACTAAGAATGAATACATAGGAAACATTTCATAATTACTAAAGGCATATTAAATTACCCAATATTACCTAATGGAAAACTCAAAAGAATAACAATAGAGAAAGACATGCAAAGGATGTCTAAAATCCTACTTGAAGGAAATTGACTGTTTCTCTTCTATTTAATTTCTATCATTATTTTGGTTATTTTCTGCTAACAATATTTATTATTTCACTGATAACCAATTCCCTTACACCTAGTTGTAGTGACAACTGCATAAGAAAATAAAGTAATTTTAATGAATCCTTTCAGTATCTTTAAACACAAGGGTTCATGGTTCCATTCTCATCATCTTTTGAAAAGCAAGCACTGAAGGTGACTATTTCCATTCTCCTCTTGTGTAGAAGAGACATTGTGCCCATGGTTTCAATTTATCTGATTTTTACCACAATCCTGGGAGCAGTTGATAGACATGTTAAATAAGCTTTCTTCTTAAGTCCAGTGCTTTTGTGATGTGGAGAACTTGTAAAAAGCTCACTTAAATTTGATAAAGAAATGAATTCCTCAGTATATTTCTTTTTGATTTGAAGAGGTTATCCAAACTCCAGAGGAATGAGTTACCTTGAATACCAGAGTTCAGCAGGTAGTTGAGGAATTCCTTGACTTATTCTTTCTTTTCTTTTTCTTCTGTCTGTCTTTCTGTCTATCCAGTCATCCATCTATCTATTTATCTATCTACTCACCCATCCATCCACCCACCCATCTATCCATCCATCCAACTCTCTTAACAATCTCAGATTAATTGCTGTTATTCCATGATACAAAGTACACCACAGTTTACTGATTACTTTAGGACTAATTGACCTAAAGTTGTTTTGTGGGCCCTAGTGCCACTTTTCTGAAGCTTTGTTTTTGCCTCTTCTTTTGGTAGTTGTGACCTCTTCACTGAAGTCAGGGTCTATAATAGCATTCTTGCTCTTGCTCCTACTTTTCTAATTCTGCTACATACTTGGAAACTATATCAGAAAGCTATTACTTTATAGGGAAAGAAAAAATGATGCTGATTTCTAGTAAAAGGTCTTTTTAAAAAAACTACACTGGTATATTCCCAGATTCTTAGAAACAATACTCTCTATACTATGAAGCACTAAATAAATGTTACAATTAATTGTGCTAAAATTCTAGACAGGCAATGTTACTACACAGATAAAAAAGCACATATTTAACTCACAGAGAATCAGTAAGTGGGTACGTAAGTAGAACGTAGATTAGAAAGCATTAATATGACTGATAATACTTCAAATGATAAACTAGTGTTTAACTTGTTTATTATATCTTATATAATCTCTTTTAATTTCAACCTGAAGGAAAAATATAACTGAGGCAATTACTATTAGCACCCTTACTTTACGGATGAGGAAAATGAGGCACAGAGTAGCCGAGTAACTTCTAAGGTTACACTGATTATTAACATCAGACCTAAGTCACAAAACCAATTTGGCTCCACCTATACAAGCTACCTCATCACAAAAAGCTGGATGGAGCACGATCCGTTTTTATACCTGGAAATCCAAGTTATTTATACATAAAATTGTAGTATCCTATTTGTCTAATTATTCCTATATAGATACACTGTCCATAAAATTTGTTACACTTAGATCAAAGGCTACTCAAGTGAAACTCTGTATTTATTATAGTTATTTATGGGGCTTTAAAAAAATTCTTTAATGTAAAGAGTAAAGGCAAATTTCACTTAAAGAGAAAACACTTTTTCACCCTGACCATGTGTAAGGTTTTTGGTTTCTAATTTTAAAGGATTTTGGACAACTTAGCAGAGAGAAAACATAAAGCCAACTGGGACTAACTACCTGCCACAGAATTGGATATTTGAAAGAGCCTGTGGGCCAAAGATGTAGATCAGCAGCACAGTGCCTGCCTGGTAAGTATAAAGCCCTGAGTTTGATTCCTGGGACTAGAAATAAATGAATAAGCCAGCCTGGTATCTTCAAAGTAAAAAGATTAACTGGATTAAAACATCTTTAGATCCCTTCTAGTTCTAGAGTGCTATAAAACTAAATCAGAACTAAAACTAAATCAGAAAGTAAAGAACCTGTCAAAACATACCTTGAGTATTCTTGAGGATATGGGGAGGAGTACCAGGTGTGAATTTCATACTTTCCAAACTCAATGACAGAGGGACAACGAACTTGTGGATCAGGGGGACCAGTTACTCCAACTTTCTGTGCAGTCAAGAAATACATTACAAAAGTTAGCTAAATTAGATACACTGATATAAGAACAAGAAAAGATAGGAATCTAAGTAAATGTTGTCTTCTCAGGATTTCATATGCAGGGAAGGCTAAGGAACAAGCTAACAAGTTTTTAAATAAGTTGCATTATTTAAATAAGTTGCATTTAATATTAAGAGCATCCAAATAAAAAATTAAAATGCTAAAATAAATCTTAGAACCAAATGTAGTTGGTATCACTGCACTGTTATGCTATAATACTATGAATACTTTCCTTAACTAAACTTATTCCTTTAGTGACTTATTAAAAATAAATTGCTGGCATTTAAGGACATGAGAAAAAGGAGGTGTTACCACTTATTTGCCTCAACTTACAACAAGGGAAATGACCTACTCAGTATGAACACACATGTAAAAAGGAGGTCTTTTTCATTAGGGATAGTAAATATCTAAGAATATAAAAAAAAAAATGTAACAAAACAAGTATCAAGACAGTCTCTATTTCACCCTGCACCTAAAATTCTCTTTATTAGTAACTCTGTAAGATCTGACAAAAGACAGACAGCCTGCACCTTTGCAGTATACAGGCTTTCCCTTTTTCTATCTTCTGTTTATATAATGAAAAGAGTCTCTATGACTCCCTGGTTCTTGCAATTATCTGAACAATAACATTATAAGAGACCTTTAAAGCCTTTATGACTTGCTTGACTTATATTCTAGCAATTTAAATACAGGCTAGTGCTAAAACATTCAGGTTTTACAACATTAAATTCAAGAACAAGTTGATTTGTTCTGCACCTAAACTAACAATAGATTCATCATGTATGTGTATGTATTTACCACAGATACTTTATATTTACTTAAGAAAAAGATAGCTAGAATTTAGCTTCATCAAGTATGTACAAGTATTAATAACACTTCATCAATACGGCAATCAAAATTATCCTTCACTATTATGCCTAAAGGATCACTGAGATTATGATGCACCTGCTGGGACTGAGCAGATAAACATATAACAAACAGAACAAAAACCCCCAAAGATCTTTATTCACTGATTTTATATAAATTCACTTAAAAGAAGCCTTTGCATCACCACAACTCACTGGAGAACACACCCGGGTCTTTCTAACCATTCCTTTTATAAAGGGCCAAGGGATTAATCTCCAGTTTCATGCTGTAATTCAGCCAACTGAGACCTTGAGCTCTTCCTCAGCTACCTCAAAACAAAAGGCAGCCATGCTCTTTCAGTTAGATAAACAGCACTGTAAACACCAGCAAGGAGTAGAACTCCTCCAAAGGCAAAAATAGTATAGTAATACACAAAATGAGGTTAAAGTAAAATTTCTTTCATTTCTCAAAACCAAAAATGATTATTATAAAAACGCTTATAACACACTGTTCTTTACATTCTAGAATCAAGCAAATAGGATCATTTCACTTATCTTCACAACTCATAATAACTGCAGGAGCACAGGAAAATACCAGAAACCAAACCTAACTTCCTGAGGCAAGGTTCCCAACATGCCAGAGCACAGAACCTGAAAATATGCACCTCCGGTGGCACTGCCGCCTGCTGTCCCAGCACTCTCCAATCAGCTGCCTGGTGTTCCTCTAGGCGGATGCCTGACGTGAAAGTGGATACCCAGTTCCAGTATAATTGTTTGCACATCACTGTAACTATGAGAGTCTGGACACGACTAGATTCGTGGCAGATTTCGCCTCTGCCCACACCTACCCTTGCCTTTATGCTGTGAATACTCTGGCACATATGCTCATGCGCACCCTCCACCACTCCCAACTCCCTCGCGGTGCAAGCCTCCAGAGTGAAGACACCTCCACCTCCACCATTCACAAGGCCTATGTTAACAAGCCTTGACACAGGGAAGAAGCCACTGCTGCATCTGACCATTTACTAACAAAGTACCTGCCAAAATCAAATTGTCACATCTAAATTACTATGAAGCCACCTTTGCGAGGTCATTTTAAGTTTCAGCAAAATATCCTTCTATAAAACTCCGCAAAATAATGGTTATCTAATATAATCAACAGCATAAAATACATATTTTTAAAACAGGTTCTGCCATTCCATGACCACCTCATCTGAATATTCCAAAACTCTTTAAAAGATGCCATATATTCCAGGCCAGAATTGACATTTTAATCTAAGATGCAGTAGTAACTGTAGTAGTAATTGGGCTACGCCAGAAGAAAATTTTAAGTAAATATGCTTATTTCTAGAAAATGAAATCTTTCGGCCCTTTATAAGTAAATACTGTTCATCTACAAAAACTCAACTTCCACTAAATGACCTAATTCCAATTTCTGATACAGGTAGGCCACTCCTATATGAAAATATTTCAACACTAGATCTTGTACAAATAACAGAATTACATTTCATATAAATACTGCCCTCTTTGCTACCTTCTCTTGTCACTTCACAGCTTCCCATGGACCTACCAATCCTCTCCCTTCCTCCTTATTAATATGGAAATGTGGGGAAAAAAGACGTTTTTTGGTATTGGAAATGTCTCCCATAGGGTCTACAGTGAGTAGTTCCAGTCACTTGGGATTAAAGGTTGCATGATGAAAGAGGCGTGTAAGAATGATACTGTGATAGATTCTGAGCCTTCTTCCACTGTCATCTTGCTCAATCCTCACATCCATCTCTCAAAGTAGGAAAAAACATGTCCATTTTACAGATGAAAAAAACAAGGCTTGGAAACAGCAGGGTAGGAATAGCTAGCATGAACCATAAACACAAAAACGAAAAAAATGAATAGATGTGAGATACAAATATAGGTAGCCCTCAACTAATAAATATTCTAAATTCCAAAATCTTGTATATTTTTTCAAAATCAGAATTTTAAGCTTTACAAAAAGAAAAAAAGAAGTTATCAGCTGACCATCTCTTATTCAAAACCCTTCGGATAGGTTTTTAAAATCTGAGTTTTTCTAATTTTAGAAAAGTATTACATTATATACATATATATTAAATACCCAGTCCTATTAGGATTTGGAGCGCCTCGTATTACAAACATTCATAGATGTGAACAAATCATGGAAATAGTTCACATGTTTACTTTATCACTTTAAGGTAACTATAAAAGTAAAAATAATTTACAGTATTTTATGTGTTTGGGTTTTTTTTTTCTGTATATTTTGTGAAAGGTGTATAGGACTCACTCTGTCAGACTTACAAACAAATCCAACTTACAAATGTTCTCCCAGAACAGAACTCATTTGTAAGTTGGAGACTTACTGTCTATGGAAACTCACATTAACTAGGACATAAACAGACTCCCATCAGTTCAGATCATGTTTTTCCAATGATAGAATTAAGGTAAAGTGAGATTTACTGTAAAATGAGTTGTAAAATGTTCATTTTATTCTCCAAAGACATACAGATGGATCATAAGCATGTTAAAAGATGCTCAATATCATTAATCATTAGAGAAATGCAAATTAAATCAAAATAAGATACTACTTTATACTCATTCAGATGGCTATTATTTCAAAAATGAAACATCACAAAATAACAAATGTGGATGAGCATGCAAAGAAGTTGTCCCTGTCTCACTGCTGCTGGGAATGTAAAATGGTCCAGCTACTGTGAAAACAGAATGGCAATTTTTCAAAACATGAACAAGAATGCGAACACAGGTATTTGCACACAAATGTCATAGCAGTACTATTCACAACAGGCAAAAGGTGAAAACAACCCAACTGTCCATTAACAGATCAATGGATAAACAAAATGTGGTGGTATAATACAATGGAATATTTTTCAGCCTTACTATATATGCTAAAATATAGATAAATCTTGGAGGCAATATGCTAAGTGAAGTAAGATATGAAAGGACAAATATTGTCCACTTATATAAGATACCTAAGCAGTAAAATTAATAAAGAGAAAATAAAACAATAGTTGGCAAGGAGGGAAAAAGGAGTTATTATTGGGTACAGATTATCAGTTTTCCCAGATAAAAGACTCAGAAAGAGATGTTGGAAATATGTGTGTAACAATGCAAATACACCTAATACCACTGAACTATACACTTAAAAATGGTTAAAAAGGTAATTTTATATCATATATATTTTACCACAGTAATTTTTTTTAGGTTTTCAATATTCCTTGGATTTCAGTTGTGGATAAAGGATCATGCTGTATCTAAAGAGTGACAGATACCACAAAAGCTCATGAGACTACTTCCGAGGAAGTACTACATAGCCTTTTGTTCTATACTTCAACATCTTTGTTAGTTCTTTTACCCTTAAATAATAAAACCTAGAATTCTATCCTCAGCCCTCTGATCTTTTGCCTTTATACGACCTATAATCTAGTGATCCCACTAGCTTTTCACTCTCATGCTCTTTTCTCTCCCCAACTCTTAGTCTTCCCTTAAAATCCCACCTTTGCATATACTCTTAACTTTCTTTTCTGCAGATTCAACATCAAAATCCCATCCTTACTAATTCAAAATCTCTACATAATGTAAGCTGTCATCCTCAGAGTTTCAATATGGTTGGAGAAAAAAATCCACAGAATCAGTCAATGTGTAATTCATAATCATTAATCTCAATAGCCCCTTAATGCTTTCCTATTCCAGTCAAAGAGATAATTTCGTACTTTCTCATGTTTCCTTTTGAGCTGTTTCCTACTAGAAACCATGAGAATAAAATTATACCCTCCCTATAGCTATCTCTAACGCAGTTTCAACAACGTATTAAGTACCCAATAAATGATGGGTTTTTTGGATTCCAACATTAAATCCTTCATCATTTACTCCTTGCTGGTGTTACTCTTATGACTACCTCAGACCCCAAAGTAAAATCTTCTTGCAAAATATTTAAAACAAAAGTACAGTGAGTATAGCTAGCTCCATGGTAGACTTGGCCTGGGTTTGATCCCTAGCATGCATAAATGAATAAACGAACGAATGAATGAATGAATGAACAAACAAGCAAGCAAGCAGGCACAGGCTGAAGTAGCTTGTACTAAGCCAAATCTTTGCTCTCAAAAATAACTTCATACATTATCTTTATGAATTCTTTTATTATTCAAAACATACTCTAATCACCACTCACTTTCCCAACTAACTTCAAACCATTTTCAATATTATATTAAGCCAGAAAACCCAGGGCTCATCATTGATAACCTCTTATTTCTTTTAAAAGCAACAACAACAATAACAAACAAACAAATCTATACCAAGTTCTGCTGATTTCATCTCCAAATATATTCTGAATTCATCTACTTTCATGCCATTTCCACCACCATCTCTCTAGTTGAAGCTACCATTTTTTTCATCCAATCTCTGCAAAAATGATTTCCCAGACTGCGCTCTTGCTTAATTCCAATCCATTCTTCATACAATGGCCACGAAACCACTTCCTCAAAATGGAGGTCATGCTGTATTATCCAGACTCGCCTTCAACTCCTGGGCTCAAGCGACCCTGCTGTTTTAGCCTCCCAAATAACTGAGGGCAGACAAGTACCCTCCACTGCCTGCTTGAAAAATCTTTTCCTCTCTCTTCTCCCTACCTCTCTCCCTTACTGTCTTTCTATTCATCTTTTAGATCTCTGTGTAATTACTTCCCCCTAAGATTCCCTTTTTCACATATCCTCCAGCTTAACCCCCAGTAATCTAGATCAAAAGGCCTATTATAATCTCATTGCATTGTTAGAAATTACAGTTTTATTTTTATGACTGCTTACTGTCTATCCTGCTTATGAGAGAGAGCTTCATGAGACAGCCTTTGGTTTTCCCTTACAGCTCTAGCTCCATTTCAAGCACATCAATATTAAATGAACTTTACAGAGAAACACTACTGGCACCAGAATTTTAGTGTGTTGCCAGTTCAAACAAGCATGAATTAAGACTTCTAATATTCAGCTATTTATTTCTTTGATGCCTGATACATATGTTACACCCAGAATTTAATAAAAGTTCCGGAAGAAATATATACTAGCCGTATTATTATCGGCATAAATATATGTTGTCACTACTGTCTTCAGCAAGGCTTGGCACCCCCTTTAATTTTCCCCAGTATCTTTCTCTACATACTCCTATTATTTCAACTCCCACCCCATTTCTCTTAGTAGAAAATGTCACTCAAATATCTAATCAGTAAACATTTGTTTTCCAACTATAGTTGTACCTTAACTCACAAGTTCAATTCTCTCCACAGAACTCGACAGAACCAAACCAAATTTCCTTATAAGGTCAACACTGAACTAAACCATTTAATTTGATATGGTTTTCATGCCACACTTGTGACCGGAATCAAGGTACAACTGTACTTGGTATACAATAGCCACCAAAGAGAACGTTTTTGTTCTCAAGGTACTTACATTCTAGAAATAAATATTTAAACTCAAGAGGTGGTAAGTACTGTATTATGTAAAAAGAGTAAATAAGTAAGGGGACAGAGTCATACAATGGGGGTAAAAGTAGTTTTGGAGTCAGGGAAGTCTTTCTGATAAACATGATACATGGGCAGAGACAAAAGGAAGCAAACAGGGAGCCAATGAGGCCTCGAGACTACATCAAGAGTGACCCAGACAGAGGGAGCTGCAAGTGCAAAGATTCCTTGCCAGCCATGTACTCAAGTGCGTGGGGAAGAGGAGGAAGCCTAACACTGGAGTGAACAAATACAATGGTGGAAGGGAAAGAGGCAGCAAAGCAGGCAGCCACAGCATTACATGGGACCTCGGAGAGGATGGTAAGGATTTTGGATTTTAAAAATTCCAAGCAGAATTGAAAGGTTTTCTGAGCAAGGAGTGGCATGCTCCAAGCTAAGACTGAAAATAATTAATTTGGTTTTAAGTAAAGAACATACTAGAACTGTTCTAACTGTCCAAACCAGAGATGATGGTGGGTTCAAAAGAGTAAGAAGTAATCATATTCTGGATAGATTCTGAAGGCAGATCATCAGGTTTGCTAACAAACTGAATGTACAGGAGAAAAAGAAAAACAGAATAAAAGATGATACAGGCCTAAGTGAATACAAAAATAAAACTACTATTATAGTTTGGATCTTCCATGTCCTCCAAAGGCCATATTTAAGATTTGGTTGGCAGCTGTAGTACTATTGGAAGATCGCAGAACCTTTAGAAGGTGGAACCTAAGGGAAAGAAGCTGGATCACTGAGGGTATACTCTGAGGGGTACAGGGACCCTAACTGTGCTCTTTTCTCTCTCTCTGCATCTTGGCCAGCATCTAGGGAGCAGTTTCCTCTACCACATGCTCTCTGTGATGATGCGCCAACTTGTCACAGGCCACAAACCAACACAGCAAGGGACTGTAACTGAAACCTCTGACACTGTGAGCCAAAATAAACCTTCCCTTTTAAGCTGATATCTCAGGCACTTTGTCACAGAGAAAGAAAGGTGACTGACACAATCACCACTTACTCCCATTCTCCACTAAAAACTGGGGAAATTACACTAGAAAAGAGCCAAGGACATTACATTGGGACCAAAATAAAAACAATGAGACATGTCAAAAAGACAAAAGCCACCCCTTATCCAACCTTAAAACAATTTAAGAATCAAAATAAATATTAATAGCAATAAATTATACACCACATAAAATAGAATAATCTGAGTCTAAACAAATTAATGAATAAATAGGAAGGACAAAATGGTCCTCCTCCTAGGATACCAATTAATAAATATAAAAGAAAAGGTAGAATTAGGAAATCATGTAAGAAACTATAGAATTAGAATATCATGCTTCAGGAAAAGTTCATGTTTCAGGCAAAAATTACTGGATGCTAAATATAAATTACTGGATGCTAAATATAATGGATACAAGTTTCATGAGAAAAAGGATACATCCATGGTCTCAAAGTATGTTACCATAGGGTAATTACAGAAAATAACCACTTTATAGAGAAAATACATGGCAGAATACCCCTTCTTAACCACATGAATAAAGACTACATCACTGTAGCAAGACAAAGAGACATTCCATGTCTCCTAACAGGATGCAATGAAAAGCAACTCTGTGGCATTGTAAAATCATGATGAATAGCCATTGTTGAATTCCTACCATCTTGTTTAGGAAAGCTCTGTATCATTTCTAATGTTTTTAAAATTATCTTTTATTCTCTTTAATTGTTTGATCAATCTTACATTCTTATATCTGGTAATCTGAGCAGGTTCATTGAAGATAACAATATGTAATATAATAAGCACTGTTCATATCATTGTATCGAAATCCTGTATCATTTTTTATTGTTTTTGTGTTATTTTGTTTTTGTCTTTGTTATTTTATTTTTTTCTCTTTAAAATAAAAAAAAAATGATGAATCATAAAACAAGCTCCATGATGGTCATGCTGTGAAATATATGACCTGTATGTTTCAGTAACGTCACGGTCATGAAATATAAAACTGTGAAACTGATCCAGATGAGGAGACTACAAAGACATGACAACACGAACCACACGATCCTAGACTAGACAGTGGAACAAAAAAAGCTCTTTTTTTCTTCTGCTATAAACAACATTAGTAAAACTATAAATAATAGCACTTTGTGACAAGTTTTTAACCTGATGACTGGATCATGGTCATGTACGAGAATGTGTTTTTTGCTTTTCTAAGGAAACACACAATAATCATGAGTAAAAGGATGTCAGCACTGTGTCTACAACTTGGGAAAAGTCCTTCCAGTCAGGAAGACAGTTAACTGCTCCCCACTTTAAGTTCCCACTGAACTGCATGTAGATATCTACTAGAGTACCTGTAATATTTTATTTTACTCATTAGCAGGAAAAGAAATAGACCTTGAGAGGTTAAACAACTTTGCCAAAGCAAAAGTTAGTAAATGACAGACCAAGATTTAATATCATGTCCATGTGACACACAACCAATACTTCATCAAATCATAATACAGTAGAATGGTGAGTCACTGTAATGCTATTTTTATTTTTCAAAAGTATTCACACAATGACAGATATAGTCTATACAGCAACAGGTCTCTTAATACAGTTTTAGTTACACAAATGGAATCCTTAGCATCAGTCTTATGAATGTTAACTTTCAAGATAGAAAGCAGAGAACTAGACTTGACTTACACAGTAAATCAGTTGGTGGCAAAGAAGGAAGAGACAAGATAAATGAGTACAACCTAGGACAGCCTTCATGATCTAATTTCTGTACTTTCCTCAACCTCATTTCTCACTATCTTCTACACTCTAGGCTCTTTATCTTAAACCACTTTAATTCCCACAATTAATCACTCTATCCCCTATCTTCAACTGTTCCTTCTGATTATCCCTGTTGTACTGATAAACTACTCCATGTCCTTTAAAGACTCCACAATGAATCCTTTTCTGACCTCCCGAGAGTCATCTCCCAACACCATGTAGTCCATAATTGGATTTTGCATATTGAAATTTTTATTATAAGTCTCTGCTAGAATTGAGGGAAAAAATTCTGTTATTCACTTTAGCATCTCCAGCATCTGGTACAAAGTAGGATCTATGTATTTACATCTTGCTATGTCACAAGAATTAAGGCAGAGCATTTAAGAAGTTATTTCTTGAATTAATGAATACAGTACTTCATTATATACAAGAAACTTTGTTTGTCTGGGGTTATGGTTGATACATTGTGTCAACCTGGGGAGTCTAGAGGTTTGGGTGAGTGACTCAGCAGGAATCCAGGGTGCTTACTTTGTACACAACCTGAGCCTGTGGAAGAGGAGGGCATGGAGACTATGTGAGAGCTACACGCCCTCTGGGAGGGGTTAGCCTGTTTACAATGTAAGGGAAGGAAAGAGGCTGCTTGCTTCCATTCCTCCCTTTTGCTGGTTGTTTTGCTGTGCTCTTCTGCCATGAACGCTTGCCCTCTGCCATGTGCCACTCTGCCTCAGAACCAGCCAAGTATGGACTGAAGCCTCCACAAACTGTAAGGTAAATAAACCTTTCCTTCCTTCATTTTGGGCGTTGGCTATTTTGTCTCAGCAACGAGAGAAAAGTAACCAAGACATCTGGTCAAATCCCAAACAGTAAGACAGAAAATAGATAAAACAGGCACATTTAATACTGGTAATCAAAGCAATGCATTTATATGCAAAATCAAAGTAGTTTAGTGTTTGAAAGGAAAATCCTAACCAGTAAACCAGTAAACCAGTAGAAGTACATGTATGTGTGTACACACACACACACACTCTCTCTCTCTCTCTCTCTCTCTCTCTCTCTCTCTCTCTCTTTTCAAAATAGACGGTTTTTCCTGTTTTACCCACAATAAAAATAGTTCTCTTTCTCATCTATGAAAAAGTTGCTTGATTGTCCAACTTGAATACCCAACTTTACCTGCAGTGCTTGTTCTTGGATATCACGAAATAATTCCATATCTTTCTCAGTCATGATTTCCTGGCTCCCAAAAAGCCGCTCTTCACTTTCTTGTTTGCCATCCCAGCCATCCTGATTGTCTGCACATAAAGAAAGGGCTACTGTGTTATTTGTACTATCCTTAATTTAGTACATGGGCTTTCAACATGAAGACCTTAATATTATTTATGCAAGAGAAAAGCGTTAAAATGCTAGAAAGACAGTACTCAATAAAGAATTTTACATACATCTGCCTTTTAGTGAAAATCTTGAATTACCTTAAAGCTTCCTAAAATATGATATAACCAAATTTAAACATCATTAAAAGAGATTACGTTTCAATAGGCAGAATACGAAAAGGGTCTAAGGAATATAAAATTTTTAAATAGAATGAATATGACACTTTTAGTATGAATTTAATGTATCAACATTCAAAAAGATAATCTTCAAAGTAGCTACCTTAACATACCAGGAAATACTAACTCCCCTGACATTCTGGGTGCCCTGTTAAAGCACAAACTCCACAAACCTGAGGACCACAGTTGATAATCCTCTGGGTAAGTATGAAAAATTATGATAATCATCCACTAAATGATGGCTCTTCCTCAAATGGGCAAAAAAATTAGTGAAGGGAGTATTTGGGGATTATGTAGATCATTATCCTTTGCATTTGAAGATGACATTGCTGATGGCCTCATTTCCTCTTTGTATGAGTATGGCTGAAAAGACCAATCAGTGACAGTTCTTTTCAAATCGACTGTACATACAGGCTGTCTGTTATTCATGTTGTACAAGAAGAAAAAGGACAAAGACTCATTGTTGACAATATTTCCAAACCGAAAAAAAAAAGTACAATCTAAAGGTACTATATAACTTTAATGCCCCCTAGGTGCAAGACACAGATAGATGTAGGCACAAATCTAGTATAGCAGGCCGCAGCACCATATGAGACGATGTACACATTGTTCTTTGACGTCTACAATTTATAAAGGAAATGATAAAGCCTACTAAAGCAAATACTACAACAATGCTTGAAGTTCAGTTCTCCACATTTTATGCATCCTCTAACAATTTCCATTTCTAAAACTTTTTAGTAAATTCTTCTAACAATCTATATCTAGAGCAAACAGTTAAAGCAAAAATGACTTTCATTAGGAAATGCTTTGGGATTCTTTCCTTCTAAGACCAATCTAAATGGATTGCTTATTTTCTTACATAAATGTGCTCAGACTAAAGCATATCTACATGCAAATTCTTTAATGCTTAAAGAATAACTAATTGACTGCTACTTGGGTGAAAAGTCAGTCAAGTAGAAAAGGAGGAAACTGATAAGGAGAACATTCTCTCCTGCATCAGACCAACCGACCACACTACCTGCAGGAATGAAGAAGCACTGAATCTAATCACTTACCAATGGAACATTTAGGGGAGATCAAAGCTAAGAGACACTATAACTTTTGTCCTTTTTGTCCAAGAGTTCATTCTTATTCTTCTATTTTCCTCAAAAGGCCTTTTTACTTCGTTCATAAGGTTAGGTCCTCTAAACTCATGATTTAGTAGTCAGGCCATTATAGGCTTTAACTGTCCAGATAGCTAATCAAATTCTTCTCAAATTACGTGTCATGCGGTTGAGTCCTCTCTACAGATGTTGTCTACTTTGAAAACTAGGGAACTCAGCTTTAGATCAATAGTGGTCACTGTCTCTGCTCTTTTCCAATTTCTTACCAAGAATAAATTTAGCAACATGGTGATCACTATACGATTTATTCAGTAATTCATAGAATACAAAGTTGTCCTTGACTCAATGTTATATCCCAAATGGCAGATTCTTCGTGCTTCTACCAAAAAAGCAACTTCTTTTGTTGCCTAAGAGCTCCTTCTAGTCTATTTTGCAACATTAGCCTCTAATTCCTGCTACATATATCTTCAATAGATCTTAACTTCCATAACCTATTTTTTATAATTGAATATAATCTAGGTAACTAATGTTATTCTAAATAATACAATTTTGGCATACTTTTTATTTCTAGGTTTGTTTCAAACTTTTACCTGTGGGCCAATCTGAAGTGCTTGATTTTCTGTTGCCCTTTTTCCTGATTCTACATTGCTCAGAGTAGTCTACTACTTCCCCTCGAGCTTTCCGCCCATCAGGGGAAGGGGTGAAGAATTTGGTAAGGCCATCAATAAGCCCTTTGGTTTTCTTGTTGAACTTCAAGGGGACACTGCTATCTCTGCAGAAATCCAAGCCATCTATTCGCTCTAAATATCCTTCTTCTGATGATGATGCCGATTGGCTGGAGAGAGTGATTTTACGTTTCCGACCCCTTCCAGGGCCAGTTTGAACTTTGCTGAAGGGACTTTTTGATCTAAAGAATCAAAAAGGGAAAAAATATAACTATTAAAATAAATCATTATAAGATTTATATTTAATAAGTAACCTAGAAAATATATACTTAAAGCTTTATTTTTAGGAACATATTAAAACTACTATAAACTATGAGTAGTATATGAATGAGAAGTAATGATTGGAAACATCTACTTCCAAGAAGCCCAGTTATTTATAACTGAAAAGAACTCTAAGTCAGAGATCAGAGTACATGTTCAAGTCATAATTCTGCCACTTACAAGTTGTACATCTTAGACAAATCATATTCTATCAGTATCTTCACTATAAAATTAGAGTTGGACCAGAGAACAGCACCCTTTCCAGGTATAAAGACCCATGATGCTGTGACTTCTGTACCAACTCTGTTATACTTTTACCTGTAAACACAGAGATGGGTGATTCACTGGAAGCCAGAAATCAAAAGATCATTGTATAGGAAAATGAAAGTTTTATTTAAAGATTAAAAATATTGGTAACTTAGTGAGACCCTGTCTCAAAATATTGTTTTTTAAAAGGGCTAAGGATGCAGCTCAGTGGTACAGTGCCTTCCTAGCATGCATGAGGTCCTACATTCAATCCCCTGTACTGAAACACAAATGCATCACACATGTATTTTGTAATACTGGTTTGTTGTATTTTCAGCTTGACGCTGAAATTTCATCAATTTTCAATATTGATGCTTATTCAGTTACATCATTTTCAAGATAGCATTAAGTGAAGAAAAGGTAGATAAACTTTTTGAAAACAAAGAGATTTTATAGGTCTGAAGATATTTTATGTATCACCAAAGATGAATTTATATATATATATATATACATACATACACATGACAGAATTAGCTACTAATCTTGCCCTGTCCCCTCCAGACATAGCCCAGGTTCCTAGTCTACAATTTCTAATTTCTGTTAACAGATGAAAACACATTATTTTATATCAGGAGAACACAAAAACAGGATTCAGTTGTCACCCCAATATGAAGAACCTACGCAGTGATTTGTGCACCTAAGATCAGGAGAAGAATGCCCAAAATGCTACAATAACAAATTTTTCTTTCCTGATTTTATAAAAAGCAATATAAGGGAATGATGTCAGACTACTTGGGTTTTAATCCCAATTTAACACTTCCTATACAATCTTGCACAAGTTAATCTCCCTCTACCTTAGTTTCCCCCTTTGAAAAACAGGTAACAACAGTACCTACACTTTACAGGGTTGTTGGGAGAATTAAGTGATTTAGCACATGTAAGGCACATGGAATAGTGGCTGGCACTTTATTAAGGACTCTGTGTTAGCCATTACTATTACATAAGAGCACAAGTTATAAAAATGTTTTATTTTTTCTATAAAGAAAACAAGTGAATCCTACTCTATAAAGAAAGCCCTATCCTTTTCTCCCCTCACCTTGCCACAAGTACAACTTACACCGTGTTTTGTTTCTTTAACCTGTTTTTTGGACGTCCTATTGGATTAGCATAGCGCCGTTTTATCTGTGCTGCCTTCTTTTGTAGTAGTTTTCGTCCTTTTTTTCTAGGTCGACATATTTGACATATCCACATGCCTATGAAGAAAACATTCCACGTAGAAGTATGATAGACATAAATATACTGGCATCTTAATTCAACACATTAACTTCTGTCAGGTCAAGGAACAGCATTTGAAAACCTGACAAATTTCCCCCAAGTCCCAAAAGTAAGTATGAAAACATATCCACCTAATTCTACAAATAACTGAAAAGATTCGCATATACACATAAAGCTTGCAATGTCTAGTTACCATCCTATAATAATGTCTACCATCCTACAATAAAAAGTTACCATTGTCTAGTTACCATCCTATAATAAGAAGTGTTAGCCAGGTTTCTAGGCTAACACTTGATTACAGTCAGGGCAAGGAAAATACAAGAAAACCTGAAAGATCATATAGTGCCAGAAAACAAAGAAATGATAAAGGTATTTTAAAAAATGAAAAAGGAATTTCAAAAGGACATAAGAACCGACTCAAACAAGTTACCAATGGGTTAATCTAGAACAATCTGAACAACAAAAACAACTGGAGTAATGGACAACAACCCATGGAAATACACATTAAATAAAAAATAAACAAATGTGAGAAAAGACTAGCTCATCTTTACAGCAAAATTCCAATTAACAAAGGTAGAAAGAATGGTGAAAATAAAAAGTCACCATTATGCAAGCATCACGGTAATGGATGGTATAGGCAAGACTCACTGATTTCTTAGTTTAATAACTGTAACATTAGGAGATGCTAGGAAATAATGCAAAGGCTCTCTACTATTTTTTGCCACTTTTCTGTAAATCTGAAATAAGTTCAAAATAAAATGTTTCCTGCATTAAACTGTTATAAAGCCTCTTCTGTAAGTTAAATACATAGGAAAGAAATTCTGAGAAAATCTTCCTTATCTTGGAGGACTGTTCAGAAAATTTCTCATCTAGACTTCAAATACTAAATAGAAAAGGAGTTATTTATTCTTAAATTTAAGACTATTCAAATTTCCTTACTTTGTATTAACTAAGAAAATATCAACAGAATGGTATAAGAGTGATTCAAAGAGATTCTTAAAGTGGGTAACCTGGCTATAACTTAAGGTTGAGTCCTTTTCCATCAACAGGAAACTCTCTTCAGACTCTGTAAAATATCCTATAAGCATTTTACTTAAGAACTTTATAAACCACAAAACTAAAGCTGGAATGGGATTCGTGACAGGACAAAAGAGGGATGACTCACTGAATTTTTCTTTTAAAAAAAACTATAACAAAAGGTAATTATGTACATCCTAATACCTTTCAAGGAATAGGAGTCAAAAGAGTTAACATTGAATTGTATCCTTATGATCTGAACATTTAGTTGGTTCACAACTTATTTTATACACGTTTTGTCATTAAATTTCAAATAAATCAGACATCAATAGCTCAAAGCCCCTCAAAAGTGCTGAGTAGTAATATAACCAAAACAACCTTATACAATTTGATTTCTTCCTTTAAGAAAAAAAAATACTTAAAGATATTATGTAAGTACTTTAGCCTGTAGCTAGTGACTGGCAAATATTTTTATATGAACCAGTTCACCCTTCCTAGATGCTTAAATGTTGAAAATAAAGGAAAATAATAAATCCTCAGTGTATAAAAATGTTAAGATGCTTAAATAAAAAGCCTACCCCTACGTTTAAGGTGATAGCTCTCTTCCTACTTATACAACCCCCTGAAAGAATCCACGATTTTTTTCATTTTAATGGTACGGAAAATGTGCTTTTGCAAATATATTCCACTTCAGAACACATTTCTCACCTTTTGGCATCCGAGTGAGTGGTGGATCACAACATTCCATGTGAAAACCTCGGTCGCATGAGTCACAAAAGAGCATGTTATCCTTTAGAGGAAAAAAAAAGGCAAAAACAGTTCTGTTTAACTTTTTGAAAAAGAAACATCATGAGGATTGTAATTTCATAAAACCTAGGGAACTTAAAATTTCTAAAGAGATGAGTTACCATAATATGAAGGTTCCTCAATAACTATTAAGTAGACAATATAAGTTAGCAAAAACTGAGTCTCAGCAAACTGAATTTCCCTTCATCCAGTTTTTTATGAAAAGCTATAGTTTCATTACTTTCCATATATAAAATAGCCAGATAAAAGCTAAACCTGATATATTTTAGTACAAAAGAACAGGATGGCTTGTAATTAGGAGGTCCACATTCATAAATGAGTACCTTCGTATCACTCAAACAAATTCTGGGAACATTTCCCTAAGTAACTTAATCTCTATAAATATATACTTCTTGTGCTTTATAAATTACTTAGAAATATTCTAAATCTAAATGAATAAACATTCTAAACTAATGGAATATGATTTAAAGAGGGTACTCTTCTAAATTCTCCTGGACCGAAAAATAACCAGCTACACTGAGGTGAAAATACCACTGTATACTCTTATTTCTATGTAAAACACCCACTTAGGAAGGCAAGATACTCACTGCATTTTTGCCTTGATCTCGACAGGAGCTGCATGTTTTACACTCAATACACTGCCACCGTAAGGCCTTCACTCTAACTGTTAGTTCGGCGGAAAATTTTAAACAGGATGGATGACCTAAGAAGAAAATAAAAAATTCATGAATGAAGAATCAATTAATTATTTTAAATGATTATAAAAGGCCAATTATCTTAAATACAAAAATATATACCCAATAAAGCAGGATGCTAGAAGCTTGCCATCTGTCCTACCAGGATGTGGCACTGAAATTCAGTATTCTTAATACTAAACAAGATTTAGAACATTTCCATTTTGATTATTAAAAACCTGATATACTCCAACCTTTTATTATGCTTCCATCAAAGCATTATATTTACACACATCTTGGTATGTTTATGAACACATACATAAATGCCTTTGTCACCTAGGAAGAATATACAAAAAGCTATTGGCAACATTTTTTAAAATGCAGTTATAAATGTTCTGGAGGATTCTCCATTTAACTTTGTATACTTTTGTACTCTCACTTTTTATTTTTTTATTCTTTTGGTCTTTTTGAGACAGGGTCTCGCTATGCAGTTTCTTTATTTTTGGTGCTTTTGAAGCAAGGTCTTGCTATGTAGCCCAGGCTGGCCTTAAACTCACTGTGGTCCTCCTGCCTCTACCATCTGAGTGTAGAGATTACAGGTGTGTGCCACCATGCCTAGCATTATATTTTTAAAATATATAATAAATCTCATTTAAATTGATATATTTGCCCATGATTTAAGGTGCTCAAATTAAAACTAAAGTAATACTTCTATTGGTATCAGAATTAACAACAGGAAAAAAAATGACTGCTCTTAGAGGAGTTAATGTTGATTTGATTCTCAAAATTTCAAAGTAGCCAATTAGTCCTCAACTCTGAAAAGATCTGTCCTTCTCCTCTAAAAGCTGGTTATGTTTATTTTTCTCTGGGGAGACAAAGGGCTAGTTAAATCACATTTCTCTTCTCTTTCATATTCCCAAAGAATTGTAGGAAGTTAGTTCACCATCAAATATCACTTACTAAAGAAAGAGGGGAGGGGACAAACACTAAATTCTCATCATCCTAGAACATTGATGGCGAACCTCTTAGAGCTTTCAATGATACAAACAGTCCACTGCAGCACATGGTCCTAGAATAATACCCATTTCATGTTTTCCTTTTCTAACTTAGTTGGAAGCCCCTGAATGGCTTTAATTACAGAATATATAGTTTACAGGTCAGAGATATAGCTCAGTGGCACAATGCCTTGCTTGGCAAGCACAAGGTCCTGTGTTTGATTCCAGGTACCAAAACAAAAAAAAATAAACGAACAAAAACAAAGCAAAAAAGCATATAGTTTTTGATTTTCTTCATTATTTTATTCAAGTAAACTTTAAACTTATATTCCTTTAACTATTACATTCCACTAATATGATACACCTTAATCCATATGATCATTTTCCTATCACTAAGGTACTTAGACCACTCCATAACTGTTAATGAAAGAACACTAAAATTATTTCATGTTTACAGATTCTTTCCTTCTTTTAAATTAATTTCTTAGAGTAAATTCTTAAAAGTGAGACTGGTGAGTGAAATAAATTAAACATTTTGTAACTTGATAGGTTGAGATGAATTGCCAAAACATTTCCCCAAAGTTATAATATGATATTCAGTGCCATCAACAGAGTACAAATCTTTTACCATAATTTCATCAGCTCTAGGTTAGGTGTTTGTTACTTTTTAATTTCACTGCTGCTTTGCTGTACATTTCTGTTATAATTTGGGTAAACTTCCTCTATATATTCAACAGTTAATTTTCTTTCACATAAATTGTCTGCTCACAGACTCTTTTCTTTGGACTTTGTGCTTAGAATTGGAAGCATGCTCTTTATTTTTCCCGAACTATTCCTGCTTTTTTTATTTTGGGTTTGTTAGTTTTCAATTTAGAAAATACCTTTCATATATATGACTGTGTCTACCTTTTTTTTCTTAGTTACTGTGACAGCCAGTGTAAGGCGTTCCTTGTACGTATCATACAGTTGATGTGTATAACTAAATACAGTCGATCTGCATAACTAATAGGATATTGCTGAAATGACAATTTCTAAGGCTAGGCTGGATAGTTGCTCAAAGGAAGCCAAGTGGCATGTTGTAGACATTCATGCAGCCCTACAGACAGGTCCCCAGGGCAAAAGAGTTGAGTCTTCTAGTCAGTATGCAGTAGCATCAGCTTTCCAGCCAGATCAATGAGCCATCATGGCAGCCTTCAAGTGCTAACACCATCAGCTAACATCTTCGCTGTGGCAAGGCATTATAGCTCAGTGGTACAGTGCTTGTCTGGCATAAACGAGACTCCAGGTTCTATACTAGACAGCACAAAAGAAAAACCCTCACCACAACTGCATGAAAGATTCCAAATCAAAACTGCCAAGATAAGCCACCCCTAAATTCCTGACTCACAAAAACAGTATGAAATAAACAATGTCTTTGTTTTAAGCTGCTTAATTTTAGGTTACTTTTACAGCAAAAAGATAATAATTGAACAGATTCTTTTTGTGCCTTGTGTATTTGAGTGCCCATACATAATTACATTTGGGGAAAGGGTTCCATTAGTATGACAGTTTGGAAAATACTACATTTATGTAACATGAACTGTATTTTTATGTAATCTTTCATGCTTTTATGGTTTTTGTTATGATTTAAATCTAAAATGTCCCCCTAAAGTCTCACGTGTTCAGAAGCCAATTTTGGACCATGAAAGCACTTGAATCATGAAGGTGCTGAATTCATCAATGGGTCAATGTACGGTGAATCTTAGCTGAGTGAGGGGCTGCACTGAAGAAGGCCAATGGGGGCATGCCCTTGAAGGCTACACCATTCCTATGGCTCTTCCACTGCTCCCTGCTGCCACAAGGCAAGCTGCACTCCTCTGCCATGATGTCTCTGCCTTGGACTTACCGGACCACGGACTGAAATTTCTAAAATGATTTGGGCATGGTGGCTTACGTTTATAATCCTAGCACTCAGGAGGGTGAGGCAGGAAGACTGCCCAAGTTCGAGGTCAGCCTGGGATACACAGTGAATTCAAGGCCAACCTGAACCACATAGTCAGACCTTGTCTCAAAAATAATAAATAAAATCTCTAAAACTATGAAAAAATAAACCTTGCCTCATTTGGGATATGTAATTTAGTACTATACTCCAGTGACAGAAAGCTAATATACAGTATTAAACTGTGAAACTATCCAGGTTCCTTCTGAGTTATATTTATTGGATGGATACGGTCACCAAGTATTTAAGATCTATTCCTACTTTCTTCTAACGTTCTGCATATAAAAACTAAAAAGCTAAAAATTATACTTCCTAAACACCTCTGCAGCTAGGCTCTTAATACGAATTGAGCTGTGCCAACTGAATGTGTTTAGGAAGCTATGAAAGGCAGAAGTGAAACAAAGATCACCTTCCTTCCGGTACTGTCTCCTAATGATACGCAAAGTTATAAAAACAGCAGTATCTACTCTTCTCTTTGCAGTTGGCTAGATGCAGCTGTAGTGATGGCCAAATCCAGCATCTCAGTGCCCAGCTACAGAACTCCACATCTCTGCATGGGCTGCCAGCTTCCACTTCTCCCCAGGGGAGGCTGGCTTGGCAACTCCCCTGGGGTATCAGTTCTGAAGGTCTCAGAAAGCCCTGTCCTTACAGCCCAGCCAAGGCTTGCCTCCTCAGCCCTTCTAACAATTTTACAAGTACCTAATTCCAGTAAATTCCTTTTTTTCTTGAAAGTTTGTTTTCTGGAACAAATCTTGAATGCTCCTAATGGTTTACTGAAGTTTTCCTGTTAGGTCTTTTGAGTTCTTAAAATACAGAGCAAGAGTATTTCTAGAACTGACAAATCAAGTAGACTGCAAAATCTTCCTTAGGGCCCAGGATTGCACACTGCTCACTAAACTGCAGTGCCAGCACTCTAGATCCCAATGTGACACATTAAGTTTCCATCAAGAAAAACCAATCTGTTGTTATCCTGGTTCTATGCATCAAGCCTGAGATATAAAACAAGAAACATAAACAGTGACTATTAAAGAAGCTAGCACGAACTTCAAACTGACTACTCTGATTTAAGGAGATGTTCAATAATGAACAGAAAGATCAACAGGAAAAAATAAGATCATAGTAACCTTTTATTTTAAAAACCCTAAGAACAAACTTTAACTAAATTAAACATTTCAGCTACTAAATGTATACAGCTTCTGTGGTGCAGAAGCTCATCTCAGTTATGTAAAAGCAAAATCAGATTAAAATGCTATTTTCAAGTAAATGAAGGATACCACTCAGTTACACATTTTCCTCTTGCCCTACCAAGCATATTAGAAGGTAAATGGGAAATCACATACCACTGTTGCCACAGTCGGCACAGGAGATAAGTTCCTCTGGCTTCTTTTCCCGGTTTTGTTCTTTTGTACCAAGACAAAAACTACAGATGGGGATTGGTTCAGCAACCGGCTGTAAAGAAAAACAATTC
>PVLD010017734.1:25801-41120 GCA_004027595.1 Dinomys branickii
AAAAAAAAAATTATATCCCAATCATATCTGTCACTTAGAAACTAAATCACAATGTAGATTAAACAACGCAAATTCATGTAAGATCAAAAGATTTGAGTGAATCAAGTGCAAGAAGACACAGTAGGGGGCTGGGGATATAGCTCAGTGGAATAAGCGCCTGCCTAGCAAGCGCAGCGTCCTGAGTTCGATCCCCAGTACCGCAAAAAAAAAAAAAAAAAAAAAAAAGAAGACACAGTATCAGTCAGCCCTTGAGAGGCATCTGATCTAGTAGAAGAGCACAAAGATGTACACAGACAAACATAAGGTAATGCAGAAAACTAAAAAGTGCTCTAAGAAAGAAACAGTAAGTACTCTAGCAGCAAGAAAGAAAACTCTCATTACAGTTTGGAAAAGGAGAAGACAATATACATGAAGTGCCAGTAGTTTGTTACAGCACTAAACAAAGCCAGTCCAAGGCTTTCTCTGGAAAGCCACACACACAGTAGTTCACACATACAACTGTGTGTGTTAGCAGCAAATTTAAATCCAAGTGTCTGTCCCACCACAGCATTGCTTCTTTCTACAGGTGATGGAAATAAAGGCAATACAACAGGCAGCAGAGGAATTCAGTTGGCAAGGGCCAGCTAGAAATGCTAAATATCTTCCAATACACAAGACAATCTCTCATAATTAAGAATTACTGTACAATTTTCCCATCAAGTGTTCATGTGGCTAAAAATGAGCTGAGATTTTATTTTTCACATAAATCCTAAGGTACTTTTATGAGTATTAATGAACACTGAATCTTCCTGGACTGTCACTATCATATATGTGAGTCACTTTCTTCATATTACAGCATTAAACTCATTTCCTAGATTGACCTTAAAATATTGGAATTGCATTTCCAAAATCCATTACAAAACATTAAAGGAGATACGCCAGTCTAAGCCATCTTCTCAAGTGTTTCGCTTCCCATGAAACATGAAGTGAAGTCTACAGGGAAACTTGGGAAATTTATGATCACCTGATGAGCCGCCATGATGTGGTACCTTTCTAACTTAAGGCATCAACACTACCTGAGAAAACTGGGAGAAGGGAATATAGAAAGAATTAAGAGGTATTATGTACATGTTCAAATGCCTCATAATGAATAGTCATTATATACTGCAAACATGTACTAGTAATTTAGGACAAGCCAAGGAAACAAGGTTCCTTTTACGTCTGAGTCACTGAATCGTATCTTAGGACTTACCACTAGATAAAATTTTAACAGAAGCCAGTTCTGCTTTGTTTTTGCTATAGCTGAAAGCAACCTACAAACAGCAACCTTGGTTTTCCTGCTAAATAAAAATCTTGTAACCACATTTGCTTATAGATGGTACGTTATATTAGTCCTTCTGCATCTTCCAATTTGCATTGTTAGTCAATGTTACAAGATCCCCTATTTTCCTTTTCCCTTGGAAATGTAGGATGTATTTTAGTCCCTCAAACTCATTGCCTTACCCCTCATAACCAAAAGAGACTGAGGTGCTTTTCATGCTTATTTTAAAAAAAAAAATCCACAATGGATCAAAAAGAATCAAAGTGTCAGACATAGGCCAGAAGATAGCTAAAAAAGTATGCCTTAAGAATATCACAGACTTCAATGCCTTGTTTTAAAAGCTATACTTAACGACTAGCTTAGTTGTTTTCTATAGCTAGGTTTTCTATAGACCTAGCTTCCTCTGTCCCACTTACAAGGCATAGCTGGCTTGTCTGCAAAGTCTCAGTTGAGGGACCCCAGGTACACACAAGTTCATTCCTTGTTGCAGTACTATGGGGCAACAAGAAGGGTCTTTACCCCCATATGGCCTCCTTCCAAGACCATGGTCCATCTTTTCCATTGAATGTGACACAGTTTCGCCTCTCAAAAAATATGGTTCCTCCAGCACAAAGCAGTAGAATCAATGTAGGTATGCCCCATGTATGCTAGCTAAGTAGTCGACCGCTGAGCTAAACTAAACTATTTTTTGCCAGGGCTTAAGCAGGATGGCAACAGAAAGCTGTTAACATGCTTATAGTCCACTGGAGAGAGTATATTAAGTATAATAAAGCACTTTTAGGCACCATAATAAAACTGTAATAATGGGAAACAAAAAAGGAAATGACTAAGTACAATGGTACCTTGGTTCATGAATTCAGTTTTCTCCATAATTCCGGTTGCAAACCAAACGAGACAAGAACCTAATCAAATTTCTCCATAAGATTAACACTGAACCTAACCACCACTGAATTTGGTTGAGTTCTCATCCAACTCTGAGACCAGAATCATGGAAAGAATCAAGTTCGTGAACTGAAATGCCACTGTAGGGGGTAGGGGTATCAGGGAAAAGCATTACAGGCATGCCATTAACTTTAGTTCTTTCGGAGGTATTTGACAGGCAAGCCCATCAGTGGGAGTGTCCCCAAAAGGTAGAAACTGTAAGAAGGCTCTTTGGGAGGGAGAAACTGAGCTTAATTTGTAACTAAATGAGCTCAGAATGCTATAGAACACTCAAGTAACAATACAGATGGGCATTATGATATAGGATTTGAAGACCAACAAAAAGTTGAGCCTAAAGATAAAAATTGTAAGTCATATACACACACATAATGGCATTAAAGCCATCAGAGTTGGTAACTCCTAAAGTCAGACCACCACCATTTAAATGGCTGGTAGAGGAAAAGCTTAAGAAGGAAATGGGTTAGTGACAGTGGAATATCAATGTTCAACAGTAACAACAAAAATATCTAACACAAACAAGCAAACAGCAGTACTCAGCCAAGCAATTAAAGAAACGACAAACAGTTAAAGTTGCCTTAACTAATTTGTGTCATTTTTACAATATTATGGTCCATTCCCCAAGAACTCTGTGCCATGCTAATTCCTCTCCTCTGAGATTGACAGTGGTGGCCACATCTTGAAACAGAAGAAAAAACTGTAGTTAGCCATGCCCAGAGTATATGACTGAAAAACAGACACTAACTAAAAAGATTTGCATACTAGCAACAAAGTCGTTCCACTGTAAGTGCCCCAAAACCTCAGCACAAAATAGAACAAAACACAACAAACAAACAAACAAAAATAGAAACATGAGGAGACAAGGGAACAAATGCTTCCTAGCACCCCAGAAGCTGAGCCATGAGACACTGAGGCAGAAAGCAAAATATAACAGCCAAATTATTTGAAAGGATAAGAGAGGGCATTAACAAACAGACCAACAGGTTTGAACTTGCTCGGCAAGTTCACGAAGATATAATTAAACAGATAATAGATAAAATGGTCAAAGAGCTTACAGAAGACACTAATAAAGAGCTACTGAGCTAAACAAAACAAACTATGAACGATCAGTTACCAAAGAAGGGACATAAACAAAAAGGTTCTATTCCAACAGAAATTCAGGAGACTAAAAAAAAAAAAATTTCTTTTTTTGCAGTACCAGGGATTGAACTCAGGACTTTGTGCTTGCCAGGTAGGTATTTATGCCATAGGAGATTAAAAGTTATATTGAAATTATGCGCAAGAGAAGTGGTCAATGTGAGGATAGTGTCAGAAGATAAGGTCATGTCAGAAATCAATCACTACTAAACCTTGGATTGTCAGTAACTTGGTCTGCAAGTGTTTCTCAAGACAAGCAAACATTTCTATGAGATTTTAACTTGATAAACAAGCACTGTTTTGCTGCATGAGTAATACATCACACAGAATGCCCCAAGATCACAACTGATTTCTCCCTCTCTCTTTCTGTCTCTGTCTCTCTCTCTCCTTTCTCTCTGCTTTAATACACAAATGCTTTGGATTATAAACAAATTATTCTCACAAATCAAGATTTTACTGTACTTAGAGATACTTTAAAATCAGCAAGAGAACCAGAAAAATGGACCCAATATCTGCTACATGATGCAATGACTAAAGTTAACTGCAATAAGTGAAAAATCAAAACACGGTATCCGTGGCATAAAAAACCTATTTACAAAATTCATAGCAAAAAAACTTTCAAAGTATAGAGAAAGATTTACATACAGATAAGTAAGGCATATAACACCCCAAATATCCATGATGAAAAAAAAAAATCTCTCCATGACATATCATAGTCAAACTTTCAGAAGTCCAACACAGGGACAGAATTTTAAAAAGCTGTTAGAGGAAAAAAAAAATCATTTATAAAGGTAAACCCATCAGGACTACAGCAGACTTCTCAACACAAATGTTAAAGGCAGCAGAGCCTGGAGACAAGTGTTTCCACCCCTAAATGAAAACAACTTCCAAAACAGACTTAAATATCCTGCAAAACTATCTTTCAAAATTGATGGGAGAAAGAAGGTATTTCCATAACAAAGATTATCTAAAGAAATTCGAGACTACCAAACAATTGTCAAAGATATTCTAGAAAGAGACCAGGAAGCCAACAAGGCCAATAAGTCAAACTGAATGCACCAAGCAGAGAGAACAGTTAAGCAGAAGGGAGGAAAAAAGGAATCAGCACCAGGAAATAATGCAATGACTGGGATATGTCAATAGCTTTCAGTAATAACTCCATGTAAAAGGTCTCAATTCCTCAACTCAAAAATTCAGACTGACAGAATGGATCAAGAAACAAAACTTAATAATATACTATACGTCAGAATCACATTTACTCCAAAAAGAAATTCATACATTAAAAATCAAAAGATGGAAAGGAGTATTTCATGCAATGCAAACCCACATAAAAGCAGGAGTAACTATCCTAATTTCAGACAAAGCAAGTTTTTAAAGCCTAAACAAATCAGAAGGGGTAAAGAAGGTCATTACACATTCCTTAAGGTAACAAATCAACAGTGTCTTGGTTACCTTTCTCTCATTGTTGAGACAAAATATCCTACATCCAAAGTTAAGGGAGGAGAGGTTTATTTAGTTCACAGTTTGTAGAGGTTTCAATCCATAACCAGCTGACGTCAAGGCAGGGGGGGAACATAGCAGAAGAGCAACCGTTCATGGCAATGGAACACAGCAAAAGCAACAAGAGAGCAGAGACAAGTCTCTTTCTGTCCCTTATACTGTTTGCAGGCTACCTCCCCTAGGTTTACCCCTTAGTCCCAGCAATGGACCATGAAGCAATCACAAACTCTAAAAGCCTGCACCCATGACTGCATGAGGCTTTAGGGGGAACATGTAGACATAAACCACAATGAACAGTAAGAAACAACAATTATAAATATATATGCACCAAACATGAGCATACTCAACTTCATCAAAATCAAACAAACACAAATGACAAAAAAATCAAATAAACACCAATACAATTATAATGGGAGATTTCAGTACCCCAATATCACAAATAGATCAACTAGACAAAAAAAAAAAAAAAAATCAAGAAAGAAATATCAGAGTTGAACAAATGGACTTTATGGAGTGTTCCACCCAACAACAGAATACACATTTTTTCTCAAGAGCAGACGGGCAACTGAAATGTGTAGATACTTTTCAGAAGTGCAAATAGCCAATAAATACATGAGAGAATCTTCAACATCTTTGGTCACAGAAATGCAAGTTAAAATAACACTGAAATTCCATCTTATTCCAGAAAGAATGGCTGTCATTAAAAAAATCGAATAATAACAAATGTTGGTGAGGTTGCAGGGAAAAAGGAACCTTTATAAACTGCTGGTGGGAATGTAAACTAGTGCAATTATGGAAATCAATACAGAAAGTCCTCCAAAAACTAGAAATATAAATTCTAATTAATTCAGCTATTCCCCTTCTAGGTATCCTCCCCAAAGAGTTAAAGACAATGATACATGTATACCCATGTTTATAGCAGCACAATTACAATAGCTCAATCTTGGAAGCAGCCTATATGTCCATCAAGAGGTGAATGGATTAACACAATGTGGTACTACACTGCTATAAAAAGGATAAAATTGAATCATTTACAGGAAAATGTATGTATCTTGAGACAATGGTATTAAATGAAATAAATCAGATACACAAGCTTAAATATTGCACTATTTGTCTTATATAAGATACCCAAAATATAACTAGAGACCAAAATAAAAGATGCATCTTTCTGGATGTGGTGGTGTATGCCTGTAATTCCAGCACTCAGGAAGCTGAAGCAGGACTGCCATGAGTTTGAGGCCACCCTGGGCTACACAGTGAATTCAAGGCCAGTTCTGAATTACAGAGTGAGACCCTTTCTCTAAAAAAAAAAAAAAAAAAAAAGGAAAAAGGAAAAAAAGATAGTCTTTTAGGAAATAGGGAGATTTTTTGCAAATGAGAAGAGGACCAATAGGTAAAAGAAGGGGGAGGGGCGGAAATAAAAAGTATTAAGATGTAATGTGTATACATACTGACTCCCCAGGAGGAATATGATCATTATGCACTACTAAAAAAAAAATTAAATAAAAAAGGTCTAGAAAGAAGGAAGACACTAGATAACAAAATTTGAGCTGTATGCTATAGCTCTGTTTTAGCCTTTGTGATAAAGATTTCAAGCAGAAGAATGGTATGACCAAGGTTTGAATTTTGTGAAAGTCATTCTATAAGCAGTTAAAAATGGATATCCTATAATTCAGGCCATGAGTAATGAGGGCCTTTATTTAGACACTGGCCAAAAACAGTGAAAAAAACAATTAGACATAATTTTTTAAATTGAAGACACGATGGGTAATTGATCTGGGAGGTGAAGCACAGTGAAAAAAATGGAAGACAAATAAGATGTCACCTAAAAAATAAAAAGGCACACCACAGAGTGTAGGTTACTAAGAATATACCTCAGTTCACACACACGCTTTTTTTTTTTTTTTCTTTTTTTGGTACTGGGAATCAAACTCAGGACCTGTGCTTGCCAGGCAGGCACTTATGTGACTGAGCTATATCTCCAGCCCTACACACACACTTTTGTTTGTGAACAACATAGTTCATAAACAGAAGAGTCTGGCTAACGTTTGTTTTTGTTTTGTGAACGATGCATCAAGTCACACAACTATGGTCATCTTTTACAGAATCATGGAACAAATTAAATTTGTGAATGGAGGTACCACTGTATTTAACCAACAAATGCTCCCATCACCAGGGATAACAAATTTCAGGATCTGAAGTCCCTTGTATAAAATGTATATTTGTATATAACCTACGTGATAGTTGACTGATAGTGTCAACTTGAGTAAGAGAAGGTCAACTAAATTGGCCCAGCAATTCCACACCCTAGAAAAGACCCACCCTAGGGTGGCATGTAGCCCGATGATATAAAGGAGGAATAAAAAAGGTTGGAACTGCTTCTGTTCCTTCAGAGGAGCTCCAGTCTTTGCCTTCACGTTGGATATTATCTTCTGGCTTCTAACACGAATCCTTAGGCCTTCTGGCTAGACTCCTGAGCCTTCTATCCCGACCTGTCAGCCTCCTGGTATGTACATACACAGAACACTGCTGTGAGCTCCAGACCTTCAACTGGATCCTTTGGATCTCCAGTATGCAGACAGACCCTCTGCACTCCTCTACATCTGACTCTGTGGGTGGCTACTGTAAGCCTGGCTAATCTTATAAATTCTTATGTATTTGTGTATCTTGTATTATATCTGTTTCTCCAGTAAACACTCACTGATACAATCTATGTACAACTTTCTATACATTTTAAATCTCTAGAATATTGAAAACACCTAATACAATGTAAATTCAACATCAATAGTTATACTGTATTATTTATGGGGGAAATAGCTGCCTGTGCAGTATGGACACTATTTTTCTTTTTCAAATATTTTCAACCTGTGACTGATTGAATCCACAAGAGTAAAACCTGTGGATAGAGTACCAACTATAGTAAGTATACTTACTGTAACTCATGTTATAGTAAGGAAAAGGCAGATGACACACTATATCTATAGATACTTCTGCACAGAAAAATATATAAGCACATTAATGGCAAAGAAACATGAGAAAAGATGCTCAACCACAGTCATCAAAGAAAGGCCCTTATGAAGACTTAAAATTATGGAGACTAGCAATATCAAATATAAACAAAGTACAACATCTCATACTCTGGTGACAGTAATATAAATATAAACCCACAAAACCACTTTAAAAACTAACATTATTCACTAAAATTGAATATACATACTACATGATCCAGCATTCCCACTCCTACCTATACACCTAACTGCAGTACATATACACATATATGATCAAACTACACAAAAAATGTTCAAACGAGCATTGTTCATAAATTTTACTCAAATACAAAATATCCAAAAAATTAGCAACAGTTGAACAAGTTAATCTGTGCTACATTTATACTGCAGAATATTAAACTGTAATGAAAAGCATTATAGTCAACAACACTGATGATCATAAAAAGTACTGAATGAACATATTACATGCAGCTAAATGAGAAATTAATATATATGATTAAGGCCCTCAAGATTAGGCCCTCAAGGAAATCAGCACAAAAAATAAAAGCATCAAGATAATGGCTATAAGTGCAAGATGGAGACGCAATGGCCAGGCCTGCAGGCCTCCTGAAGGGACAATACGAGATTATACTGTGATTAGCACCCCCTCTGCTCCACTAAGTCCAGCTAGGCATCAGATAGCCAAGTGGGTGACCAGAGGATTTGGACCCATCCCTTCCAAAAAATGCCTTTTCTCCCCCCATGTACCCTTGCTACAATGGATCATTTCCTTCCTGGATCCATGTTAGTTAAGCAGCTATAGTCATAATCCTATAGGCTGACTATAGTTTCACCCATGCTGTGACTTTGCTGTATTAATTACCCAACAAAGGGTCTTGGTGGACACGCCACTGAATATCCAAGCATTACTCTTCTTCCCCCTTAAATAAAAATTTTCTAGCTTCTTTCTTTAGTTCAGTACTTCATTTCTTGATAGTGTGGCACAATAAACTCAGCATATTTGACATCTAAAAGGTTGGGAGTTACATATTTCCTATATCAAAAGGACACACGAAAAAATACTAAGTGACTTTTATTTAAACAATGTCGACATACAGTTCTATATTGTTATGTCAAGAAGAGGTAGTGAACTGGAAGATTTCTGAGATGCTGGTAATGCTTTTCCTGACCTAAATGATGTTTTAATAGATGCTGATTATGTAATAGTTAAGGAGCACACCTATAGTCTGTGTATTTTTTCTGTATGTTTTAATTTTAAAAACTAAATTTAGATTGTGCCAGAACCCAGAGGACCCACAGGTGCCTGCCCTGCCCTCTGCTGAAACCAAAGAATGCTGAGGACCCACACCAGAAGGCAGAGCACTTAGGAAGCACCCAACCCATGCTAAGAGCCCCAGGCCCCGAGTCAGATGGAAGACTCAGGAACTGAACAACCTGCCTCTATTCCCTGGGGTCACCACAGCACAGGGCAAAAGAGCTGACAACCAGCAGACCAACCTGATTGAAGAAGAGATCGACACCCAGGAGATGAGCCTCACCCAAGTGATCCCTTCCACAGAGACAGGGTAAGATAAGAGCCTTAGGAAATAGGTTTGGAGAGGATGACAGCTAAATAGGGATCTCCCAGAATTCCCAGGAAGATTACAAGGCCTGTACTCTGTTGTGGGAGGCCAAGTTTGGTGGAAATAATCATCAGAGAGGGTGGCCCTAAAGAACACAACCTATTGGCATGTTTGAGCTCTGGCACCGCTGCCAACATCCAACAGAAATCAGTGTTCTGAACTGGTACTGCTACAGATAAATATAAGGGGGCTGAACAGTGCTACGGTTTGTCAATACCCAGCTGACATTTATGGCATTGTTGCTGAATTTACTACCATAACAAGGTAACATAATAATGGGTGACAGTTGTTTTTCTCTCTATGCCAATACCTGAATTGGCTAGGAAGTCATAAACGAGTACTGTGGACTCACTCCCAAAGAACAGGGCACTGAGCCAAAGAATTTGCAAACCCCTGCACAAAAAAACAAACTAAAATCAGAAACATGAAAGGGAACCAAAATGCTACCCAAAATTACCAACTTCCCCAAAATTGGTACAGGCAGCATTAAGGGGAAGCAAATTATAAGCTACATAACAGATAGGTCTGAAAGGGTACCTATCAATAGAGGTAAAACAGTTTTATAAGGTGCTTGGGAATTTAAAGAAAAATCACATAAGAACCACAATGAAACAAATGATCAGCAAGTCTAGAGAAGACAGTAATAAACAGATAGTGCAGGTAAAGAAAGGCATGCAAAACACGAGTGTCTAGCATAGGAAACAATGGAAGTCCACATCCAAGTTTCAAACAGGAATCAGGGGCAAGGGCAAAGACAGAGTATTGGACAGGGGACAGGGTTGTGGTCAATGATCAACTAATGAGACATACTGTGGAGGACCACCTAGGCGACTCTCCTTGAAAGAGGAGCAATTGCCTCCATTTTAGATGAGCCTAACTCTATTTCCATGTGTTGGTATGTACAGAGCTGGCTAGGACCCTTTCCTTATCCCTTCAATTGGCTTTAAGCAATGCATATTGGTATAGCCAACGTACTGATGGTAATCTTTGGAAATGGCAGACCTCTTTCCCCAAACCCCTGTTGTTCCCATCAGTGAGCCAGAATGAGGTAGAATGTGTGAGCCAACGCTCCACACTGTTGGCTATGATCAAGTCTTGGGATAGAGACCATGCCTTCCTGGGGCTTCAAAGATTACACATCGGAGCTGAAGCACTGACCCCAAAACATTAGATACCATCACAATTGTGTTATGCAGATTACTTTTTCTGCATATCATTCTTTCTGCATTTGCAGAGGTGATTTCAGGCCTCTTACCTAGCTCAGCTCATGGCACTCATGTACTTCCCATGGTTCTCATAGTTACTCATCCTCAAGCTACTCCCTTCTTCAAAAATGAATAAAAACTGGGTTCAACCTTGGGTTGAGGGCATCATCATGGATGGACTTAGGACCCCTTGGCTCCCCATAACTACAAATGTGCCTTAGTGTCTTTATTCTTGCCATGGGTTGCACTGGATGTGGTAGATTGGAATTAACTTGCTAGAATTCCAGTAACTTTCCATGGGATTACAAATACAAACTTCCTGGGCCATGACAAGGACCAGGAATGGCTCTTCATAACATATCTTAGAAACAACAAGGGGACACAAAAAATGGATCCAACGATTTCTAGATGACACAAAGAATTCTAATACAAGAGTAATTGGAGGGGCTGGGGATATAGCTCAGTGGAATAAGCGCTTGCCTAGCAAGCGCAGGGTCCTGAGTTCGATCCCCGGTACCGCAAAATAAATAAATAAATAAATAAATGAATGAATAAATAAATAAATAAATAAAACTTCTTTAAAAAAATTTTTAAAAAAAGAGTTAATTGGAAATAGCAAGAAATCAGACAACAGTATAAAGGGCATTACAAACCTGAATTTCCCAGACATGGAAAAAAAGTATTTAACATGTAGATAATAAGTGAAGCATTCAGAACCCCAAACAGCCATGATCAGGAAAAAGAAAAAAATTTACTTCATGAAACATAATAATTAAAATACAAGAAATACAACACAATAATAGAATCTTAAAGGCTGCCAGAAAAACCTAATGAATCTTCTATAAATGAAGACCTGTCAGAATTACAAGAGATTTCTCAAAATAAACCTTAAAGGCAAGGAGAGAATGTAATGGAATGTTTCAAGTTCTTAAAGAAAATGACTTCCACACCAGATCATTATAGCCTGCAAAATTATCTTTCAAAATTGACATAGGAAAAAAAGATACTTCCACAATAAAGAAAACAGAAAGAAATTCATGACCACCAAACCAACACTACAAAAAATTCAAGCATATCCTAGGAGTCACGCCAATAGCACTAAAAGTTCCAATAAAATGAATATATCAGGTAGGAACAGTAATTAAGTAGAAGGAAAAGAAAGCAAAACAACATTGGAAATTCATACAATGACAGGAGTAAGTCAATACCTCTCAATTATAGCTATCAATGTAAATGGACTCAACTCACTAATCAAAAGACAGATTAGTAGATGGATCAAGAAACAAAATCCATGAAACACATTTAAAAGAAAAACAAATTCATATACTAAAAATGAAATAAAACAATATTCCATGCAACAGAAACCCCAAAACAAGGAGTGGTTACCCAATTTTCAGCTCAAGTGGATTTCAAGCCAGTGCTGATCAAAAGAGGTTGGTATCAGAGTTAAACCAAGCCTTTAAACAAATGGACTTATGTAGTGTTACCCCAACAACAGAATATACATTCTTTTTGGACACACATGGTACCTTCTCCAAAACAGACAACATACTAGTTAATAAAGCATGCCAAAGTAAATACAAAAGAATTGAAATTTTACCATGCATATTACGTATCACAGTGCAATGAAACTCGGAATCAGTAACAAAAGAAACCACAGAAACAATGCAAACATGGAAATTAAACCACACACTTTTGAATAATTAATAGGTCACAGAAGGTATTAATGAAGAAATAAGACATTCCTACAATTAAATGATAATGCCAGTATAACATACCAGAACTTATAGGACACAATCAAAGCAGTCCTATGAGGAAGTTTACTACAGTGGATGTCCGTATGAGAAAAACAGAACAAACCTGTTATGGCGTTTATCTAGATGTCACCCCTCAAAAGCTTCATGCATGTACAGGTGGAGCTTTGGGGAGGTGGCTGGGTCACACGTATGTGAAACTAAACTATGGGTATGATAACTGGATTAGTATACAAATCAGTTTATCTTAGTTTTGGCTGTGGATAATAGGAAGACTCACTCTAAATGTGGGTGGCACCAACCAATAAGAGAATTTGGGTGTTAGAAGATTAGCAATATAAGGCCAAGTACTTGGGCACAGGACAATAGAAAAGATTATCTGAAGATACCACATCAATCAGCAGAACTCCACCATCTGTACCCTCAAAATTGCAAAGGTAGATTTTGCTTTGAGAAGAAAGCCCTAGAGTACTATATTCTAGAAAGCTAGTGGCCTAGGGAATTTTTTCCTTGGGGGTTGAGTTCATAGTGTTCTGCTATCCAGGCGTTCTACTCCTTTGAAAAAGAGAGCAAGAGGCCTGGCTACTGCTCCAGCTTATAGCAAACCTTGGTGTTATCCACATGGTAAAGGCTTTAGCTGCTCATGGAATGCAAGATTTGTGGGGTCAGGAAAACTTCCACCAAAATTTTAGAAGGTCTAGCAGGCCATGCAGTGTGTCCATGAGAAGACCTGTGTGTGAAGCTGTGAATGTGAAGCCAACGGTGCAGTGGAGACTCTAGAAGGTTGGAGAAACCAGGAGTGTGGATAATCCCAGGAAAGTTGCAAGAGTGAGCAAAGCTGGCCCAAGAGAAAAACCATGAGGGCTACAACCACAGGCAGCGCCATGTGGGTGGAGCCACCCAAGCCCTTTTCATGCACATCTTGCTACAGATTGCTTCAGATGCTAAACATGGAACCACAAGACTTAATGTTTGCCCTACTGAATTTTAATCTTGCCTCCCATCCCTTTCTATCCTTCTTTCTCTAACTTTCGCATAGGAATGCTTATCTTGTACCACAGTATGTTGGAAGAGTTTCAACTTTACAAGGGTTTACAGCTAAGAGTTTTCCTTAAATCTTAGGAGAAACTGAACTTGGACTTTTCAGTCTGAAAATTGTTAAGGCTTGGGCAACCCTTAGAGATGGATTAAATCGCCTTTGGCATAAAGGCATGTACATTAATCTTTGGGAGGTTAGGGGCAGAATGTCATGGTTTATATCTAGATATCCCCCGAATGCCTCATGTGCTCACAGGTGCTCAAAGGTAGGGCTTTTCAGAGGTGGTTGGATCATCAATGTGTGAAACTGGATTATGGATGTGTGATAAATGAATTAGCCCAGTGATTCATTTACCATACTTCTGCATGTTGGTAATGGGAAGACTCACCCTGGATGTGGATGGCACTAACCAACAGTGTTGTAGTCTAGATGGAATAAAAAGGAAACCAGAAAGAAGTCTGCTGCCTTCTGCCTGCCCTGCCATGGACTATTTTTTCTCTGCTATATCTCTCTGCCATTCAACTACAACTGAAGATCCAGTTGACTATGGACTAAAACCTCTACAGACTGTGAGATTAAAAAAAAATCTTCCCTCCTTTATTTTGTGATTAGTGGGCATTTTGTCCCAGCAACAAGAAAGTAATTATGATAGAACCCACATAAATAATCTAATGATGCATGTCAAGGTCTTAAAAAAACAAAAATAGACTTCCGGGAAGATGGCGACCAGGTGAGCGGCAGAGGGAATCTCTCCCAGAGACCGATCCTTTGTGCGCGGGTGCCCGGTCCGTGGATGCAAAATTCCAACTGATCAGGCTGCTCTCCGGGGCATGAGCATTAAAGGGCCGGCTGGACAAGCCGGGTAGCGAGAAGTGGGCGGATCCTGAGAGCTGGGCGCCCGAGAGATCAGTGAGGCGCTTAGGCCGCAGCTCAGCTCAAATCGCGTACAGCCGAGAGAGCGGTTGCGGCGGGAGGAAAGCCTCCAACTCCTGAACTCGATCGGCTCAGAGACGGCTGTAACCAGGATTTGTTGGAGGCAGCGGAGCAGAGGAAACTCAGAGAATGAGCTACTGGGACAGATTGCGCCAATCTGGGCAGCGTTCCGGGATCCCGCTCAGAGCCCCACCCCCGCAGCTGGCGCTGCGCGAACTGGAGCGGCTGCGATCGGCGGGATTTCTGAGTCGGGAAAAAGCTCGATCCACGGAGATACATCTGAACGGCATTCCTGCCTGCAGGATCCCAGGGTGAGTTGAGTGGGCGCTCTAACCGGTTTTTCCTGAGTCGGGAAGAAGCTCTGCCCAGCAAGTGACATCAAAGCAGCTTTAAGGACTGCGGGATCTCCCAGGTAGGAAGAGCTAGCTAGGCGCCCCTAGGGGATTTGTGAGAGGGGAAGGAGCTCCACCCAGGGAGGAACACCTGAGTGGCCTGTCTGCAAGACGCCTGGGGCGGCGACCTGTTTATACACCCCAGCCAGGGCTCGGGGTAGGGAGTAGAAGCAGAAATCTCAGCAGACAGCTTAAGGGACATTCTCCCAAAGAGAAGGAATCATTGGAGCAGCCTCTGCAGCAGGCCTTTGCCTGCTTAACTGCCTGGGGAATTTATAGATCCACATTTTAAATCTGATACCCAAAAATGGGAAAACAGAGGAACAAAACGCAGTCTCAAAACTCAACCCCACCCAGAACAAGTTTTGAAAGTGAGGATACAGGGGAACCAGGAAATCACATACCTGCAAGTTATGAAACGATTGCATCCGAAATGAAACAACTCCAACAGGCCATAAAAGAGCTTAAAGCAGAAATAAGCCACATACCC
>PVLD010017735.1:0-41029 GCA_004027595.1 Dinomys branickii
AAATGGACATAAACTGAAAACTTTCACTTTAAAGCCAGGAACAAGACAAGGATGTCCATTGTCACCACTCCTATTCAACATAGTTCTGGAAGCACTAGCCAGAGCAATCAGACAAGAGAGAGAAATAAAAGGAATAAGGATAGGAAAGGAAGAAGTCAAACTATCACTATTTGCAGACGACATGATACTATACATGGAGCACCTCAAAAACTCCACAAGAAAACTCCTGGAATTAATTGACAAATTCAGCAGCATAGCTGGATACAAAGTCAACACCCAAAAATCAATAGCATTCCTGTACACGAACAACAAACAGACTGAGAGAGAAATTGAGGAAACCATACCTTTTACAATAGCAACCAAGAAACTGAAATACTTAGGAATCAATCTAACATAGAATGTGAAAGATTTATTCAGTGAAAATTACAGTACTCTGAAAAAGGAGATCGAACAAGATTTCAATAAATGGAAAAACATACCCTGCTCATGGTTAGGAAGAACTAACATCGTGAAAATGGCCATACTACCAAAAATGTTGTACAGATTCAATGCAATTCCAATTAAACTACCGTTAGCATACCTCACAGATCTAGAGAAAATATGCCTCAAATTCATCTGGAACCAGAAGAGACCCAGAATAGCAAAAGCAATCCTGGGCAATAAGGACAAGTCAGGTGGAATCACAACCCCTGACCTGAAATTATACTACAAAGCTACTGTAATAAAATCAACCTGGTACTGGCTAAAAAGCAGACCTGAGGATCAATGGAACAGACTGGAAGATACAACCATAACGAAAAACCCACTCAGCTACCTAATATTTGACAAAGGGGTCAACCAAACCCACTGGAAAAAAGAAGGCCTATTTAATAAATGGTGCTGGAAAAACTGGCTTGCCTCTTGCCAAAAACTGAAAATAGACCCCAGTCTATCACCATGCACCAAACTCAGGTCAAAATGGATCACAGACCTCAACATTAAAACAGAAACTCTAAATGTATTGGAGGAGAAAGTAGGTAAAAATCTTGAAGACATAAGAGTAGGCAGAGAGTTCATGAACAAAAATGCAACTGCAAGGGAAACACTTCAAAGAATCAATAATTGGGACCTCATCCTTCTGAAAAGTTTTTGTACATCTAAAGAAATCACCAGCAAAGTAAAAAGAAAACCCACAAATTGGGAAAAAATCCTAGCTGGCTGTCCCTTCGACAAAGGACTGCTATCTAGAACATACAAAGAATTAAAAAACATGTACCTGTCCAAATTCAAAGACCCAATACTGAAATGGGCAGCTGAGATGAATACACACTTCTCAGATAAAGAAATACAAATGGCAAATAAATATATGAGAAAATGTTCCACATCCTTAGTCATTCGAGAAATGCAAATAAAAACAACACTGAGATTTCATCTCACCCCAGTAAGACTGGCCAGTATGAAAAAATCATCCAATAACAAATGCTGGCCAGGCTGTGGAGAAATAGGGACTCTATTACACTGCTGGTGGGAATGCAGACTGGTGCAACCACTATGGAGAGCAGTTTGCAGATTTCTCAGCAAACTAGGTCTAGAGGTTCCATTCAAACCAGCTATTCCCCTTCTGGGTATTTTCCCAGAAGATCTGAAAACATCATATCACTCTGATATATGTGCACCCATTCTTATAGCAGCGCAATTTGTAATAGCTAAAATGTGGAAGCAACCCAAGTGTCCATCCACAGAAGACTGGATTAAAAAATTGTGGCATTTTTATATAACGGAATATTATTCAGCTATAAAGAAAGACAGTTTTGGGGACTTTGTAGGCAAGTGGTCAAAACTGGAGTCCATACTCGTAAGTGAAATAAATCAGCAGTACATGAGCAGGCAACGTATTGTATCACTGGTGTAAGAACCTGAGGGTGGGAATATAAACTAAGAGACATGAAGGAAATCTGTTCAAAAGCAAGGAACAGATGGGACGAGCGAAAGGAGAAAAGAAAGAGGCAAAAATGTATGTGTGTATATATATAGATACATATGTGCATGAGGGCTAACATGGTTCTACTATTGTATTATATCACTTAATGCTAAGGAATAGTTGATGACAGGTTATTCGATCAATCTTATATGTCTGTATGTGTTATCCTGAGCACACACTTTGAAGATAACAATTTGCAAAGCAGCTACTACTGTTGGTTTTCTGATGCTTTGTCTATAATTCAATTCTGATCTTACTGTTATTGTACTACTTTGTACCTCTTTGTTAATGCTTTCCAGTTTCTTTTTTTTTTTCTGTTGTTGAGATGATTAATTGTTTGACCAATTTTGCATGTCTGTATTTGTGTTCATGAATATACACTTCAAAGATATCAATAGGTAAAGCAACAATCATTGTTGAGTCCATGTCACATTGTCTGTAAATCAGTTTTGATTGTACTATTTCTTATGCTACTTTGTGTCTGTTTGTTAATATGTTTTTGTGCTTTTACTTTTAAAATAAAAAAAATAAAATAAAAAGAAAGGAGGTCCTACCATTTGGTCTAGAGCTGGAAATTTTATGTTACATGAAATAAGTCAGTCACAGGACAACAGATACTACACGACAAGAGGTAGCAAAAACGGTCAAACTATAGAAGCAAAAAATAGGATGCTAGTTGACCGAGGATGAAGGGCAGAGGAAATGGGAGTTGTTCCATGGGTATAAAGTTAGTTATACAAGTTAACCAAATTCTAGGGATCATCCGGATGCTTTTCCTGTGGCATTTGTTTCAATCCTCACAGCATCACTTCCAAGTTTTTATCGTGATTTGCGTGTTATAGTTGAAAATGCCCGACACTGGAGAGGTTGAGGCAGGTGGAAGGCTGTGCTAGTGTGTCATTTCGCGCCTGCTCCATAGCTGTGACCTCAGGCAAGTCACTTATGCTTTCTATTGCCAGTCTCCTATTTGTAAACTGGGAAAGCTAAGAGGTAATTTGGAGCATTCTTGTGAGAATTCAGAATAACAGACCAAAGGCTCACCATATACTAGATAATAATGGAGACTTTTAAGGGTCAATTACTTTTAGGCCCAACCACTACCTAAATGACTAAATGACTGGGCATTCAAGCCAGGTTCACCCAGCTCTAAAAGTGAAAGAAAAGTATGGGCCTCATACTGAGTGGGAGAGCATTTACGTTACTTTATGGGGTTCTATTGGTTGAAAATTCCTTGCAGAAATCGTAATAGTTGTGGGCTTGTGCTGTTTATATTAGAGGATGCTCGAGAGAGACACAATCTTGGTGTTGTGTGCTTTTCTATGAATCTATTTTTAAAAATTGTTATCTAAAATAAATATTTGTGTATCTTCTGTACATAGTGGTCAATTAACTTTAAAAAATTGTTCTCTAGCTATAAGCCTTGAAGAAGTGACCCTTTTGCACCCACGTCCTGTGCCTGAGGTCACTTTTCTTAGGCTTTCCAAGAGAAGCTGGGGTTAGTTGGCCAGAAACTTGCTGACTCATAGTTCGAGACAGGATGCTAAGTTGTGTAATGGTTTACACACATATAGTTGGAAGGAAACAATGGCTGTTTCCTTATTAAATTAGAACCACTACTCATTGAGATACACAAAAAAACAAAAAAGATTTCCTAGTTGTGCCAACTACTAATGTGATTGTTTTTCAAAGCAGATTTAATAAACACTTGAAATGGAATCCTTGCTGACTCTGAAAATCTTACCTAGTTTTTGTAAGGCAGGTCTTTAAAACTGCATGAAACAATAAAAACTTCGGTGTTCAGACATAGGCTTTTCAGGTAACTGCAGCATCATTCAAAGCCATCACTGTATAAAAACAAACACACAATTCTTCAGTGTACAATTCATAAATCAGGGAATGGGTTCCATAGGCATAAACTTGAGATGTATTTTACACAAAATGTAATCCTCTGTAAATTCCTTTGTTCTGAGCAATGTAGTTACCCTTTTAAGTTTTTGCTGACTTGTGTTCTAGGCAGTGAGCTTACTATGTGATATGACTCTTGCAATTTAAAGTGTATTGTTCTCTCTTTTATTTCATACCCTTTAACCCACGTTAAACCCACTTCTGTGGCAAGAAAATGTCATGTAAGATAGGAACAACTGCCTAAACAGGTAAAAGCAATTATATACATGGGAACACAACACTAGCTTGATGTACACAGGTGAATTTTTTAGGTAAAAGTCAGATTATAAGTACAAAATGAGGGCCTACTATGTGCGTTCCATTGTTGCGGGTGCTTTCTCAGCACGAGATGAAAACATTTACCAGCCTCATGGATTTTTTTTAGTGTCTTTCTTTCTCTAGCGTTTGGTTTTACTATTTTTAAAATTTTAATCACTATTAATTATGCAATTTATGGGGTATAGTGTATTAATTCAGTGCATAATGGACAAATTGAGTTTCATAACATTTCCATTTTCTTAAACGCTTAGTTTTTTTTTTTTTTTCTGTGATTGGGTCTCCCTATGTAGTTCAACCTGGCTTTGCACTCACTATGTAGCCCAGGCTGGCCTTAAACTCCTAGCTATCCTGCCTCAGCCTCCTGAGTGCTGGGATTACAGGTGTGTACCACCACACCCAGCTAACACTTAGTTTTTAAAAAATTAACAATGACTGTACATAATTAGGAGATATAGTGTGATATTTCAATACGTACATATTTATATAAAATGTATAGTGATTAAATCAGCTAATTGGTATATCAACTATCTCAAATATTTATTACTTCTTTGTGTTGGGAACATTTAACATCCTTTCTACTTACTATTTTGAACTTATAATTAACTGCTGTGACCATAGTTACCCTACTGTGCTGTAGAATGTTAGAGGGCAGCTAGTTTCTGGTATAACTGAAGGCTGTTACATAGCTTGTGCTGATGCTCAGGCGAGGTCTGGTATGGTTAGACGTTTGCATGGGATATAGTTTGAACATTATGAGATGGTCATTGGAAATAGAGGCAGCATTTCTTACCCCCCATGTCCTGGGAGGTGGCCCAGCAGGGCACTCAGACAAGGAGGAGTGGTAAGAAGCTGCAGATTCTGAAGTTCGAAACCTGAGACTGAGTCCTGTGCTGTCAAGCACCTGCAGTGTGAACTGGAGGGTAACCGCCCTGAGCCTCAGTTGTCCATTTTACAAAACTGGAGAAATAACATCATATGCAGGAATATTTTTGAAGTATTCTGTACTAATTTACAAACAGTAGCTTACAATGCCTGAATTCTGGGTTTTAGTGAACCAAGGCTTAATTTATTGGATATAAATTTTAATGAAAGCTGTATCTAACTTAATCAGGTTAAATGAAGAAAAATGTACAGTTAGAGGAAGATGCCAAGTTTAAAGACGATATCCAAAAGGCTTGGGATCAAAGACCAGTCTTCAAGTTCTACCTCTCACTTATTCGCATAAGAAGAGCCTTAAGCAAGTTCCTTCACCTCTGAGATGCAACTTTCTTCATTGGAAGGTAAGGATAATTATATGTGCTTTGTATTCTCTGAAGAATTATCAATGGGCGTTTGCAACGATGCATTTGTCAAGGAGTTATTATGATGGATGCTGCTGGCATCCCCGTGGAATGATGTTCTAGCTGAATGCCCATAAGCACAGGTGGGCACTAATTACCAGGGTAGGTTATGTAAGCAGGAAGTTCATAGGGCACCAGAAGCACCAAATGTATCAATTACATATTTAGATACAATTAGCAGGTGGTTAAGGGAACTCATTTGTGCCTGAAAGAATGCACCACTCTGCTCTGTCCTCTGGGATATAGATCCGGTGTAGGAAAACCCACAAGTCCCAAACTAAAATGTATTTTTGGTTAAATTCTTTATTTGGACTTAAAAAAAAAATCAGCCCTATATGCTGAGACATGGTCTTCATATTCTCCTAGAGTAGAATTTCTGTTGGTTATGTATTTTCTAGAGTCAGCCTGGGATATGTACTACCCTTGATTTAGAGAAGTGAGAAATTGAGGTAGGCCAGAACAAAGTGGAGGAGGATTCTGCTTCTGTAGGGTTTAGAGTGTCCAATTCCTGTCTATTTGTTCATTCATTATTAACTTCCTCTGCTTATGATCTGGCCTCCTGGTGAGATTCCCAGGGCTGTCCCCGCTCGTTCCCTGAAGGTTTATGTTCTCTCTTTTGGCTGAGTGCATTTTTCTTTCTTTAGTAGCATCTCTTTTGTTTTATATAACCTCAAATGGTATTTCCGGCTATCTTCTGATCTGTTACATTTTTTAAAGGAAAGAATTATTGTACTAAAACTAAAGAGACTCTGAAGCAGCAGAGCATTTATAATTTAGGCCGAGGAGGGGTTGTGGAGACCTTGTCTGGGACCAATAGATTTTGCTGAGTTTAAAAAGCTCAGATTTTCAGAACCAGAGCTCTCCTATGTGTTCTTTCAGATTTGTCAGCTGAATCAATTTGTTTATATATTTTTAGACAGGAGAATTTAATAAGTAGGTTTCCTTTCAAAAGCATCAAAACAAAATCGAAAGTGGGAGAATGTCACTCTGTTCTGGGAGCGGAAGGGGAGAAGCAGCTGCAGGGTGGACGACAGGGTTGCACCTTCTGTGAGATTTGTGCCAAACCTCATGTCTGTGCCTCCAGTCTGGGGAGTCCCAGCAGGGAACGGTTTCACAGACACAGCCAGGCTTTTCTTCCTCCGTTTCCCTGCTGTGCTTTCTCGGTAGAAATGGCTGAGAGCCGGTTCAGGATCTCCGCTCGGACAGAGAGGGCTGTGGCTCGATGTGAGTGTCAATGTGCGTGAACAGGTGGGGAGCTGAACATGGAGAAGGTGGGACAGAGAAGGCCAGACAGCTACTGACTGAGCGTCTCACAGGACACTGTGCTTTACCTTCAGTACAGTAGCATTTACTGTAATTATTAAATTAGTTGAATTTACCTACCATACAGAAGAATGTACCTTCAATACATGTTCCCACAGCCTGACACCATGGTGGGTACGGAACTATGGACACACTTTTAAACATTTTTACCCACAGACCTATGAACAAGTTCAGTTTATAAACCAGGCACAGTAAGAGATTAGCAATGGCTGATCAGCTGCTGGAAACCTGGTGCAGCCTCTTGAGGTGTCAGAACCCAGGTAGCGGAAAATAACAACTTGGAGAAGGAAAAATAAAAAGAAGTGGGACCCCCGAATCAGGAAGGAACTGATAGGAAAATTGAAAGCTACACAGAAGTTCAGGATACAGACAACAGTGCAAAGGAGGGAACGGAAGGCCTAGCTTTCTCGCAGGCCCCTCGCTCCTGGCTGGGAGGAGAGGAAGCCTGACCGTGGAGAAAAGGCGAGCGCTGCGGGCTCGGGGTCCACAGGGAGAACAGTGCTGATGGACCGCACTGGCAGTGGTTGGGATCTGCGGGGACGGGGCAGGGTTTCGCTCTCACGGGAATTCTTCCACTGGGCAAGCACCAGCGAGAGCGGAATCTCAGCACGGGCGCCCCATGCTGCAGGACAGCGCGGGGCTTTGCTCCATTCTGGCAAAGGGTTGAATGTTTGACTCTGGGACATCTTCCTTTCAGGGTTTCCTGTTCCCCTTGTACAGGGACTCGGGGAGAGACAGCCACGGATGGGGAGCAAACTAAAAGAGACCCCCTGAAGGGTTTGGAGGACACCGGCGCCCTCCGCATGGCTGGAGGCCGGCCTGGTGTGAGGTGCTCTGGGTTTGAAAGTGTGGGCGGAGTGCTGGAGCCCTTGCCTACTGCTGCCGCGGCAGGCATCTGGGGCTGGCCTGCCTTCCTCACCCGCAGGCGTTAGCAGGGCCGCACCGCAGCTTGCACATGCCATCGACTGGGGAAACGGGGTTCTGGGATAGGGGGCACCTTGAAAAACCATTCACCTTCATGCTCGGAGAAACCGTGAAGTGCGACTCCAAAACTGAGAATCCTGGGAGGAAACCTCTCGCTCAAAATATTTTTTGTCTTTGGATTCTTTTCTTTCCTCTTCTTCCCTGGTTTACTGAGGGTTGGGGGATTTTCCCGTGTCCCTTCTTTTTGTGTTTTTCTTTTTTCTTTTCCCCTTTATTTTCCTTTTAATTTTCTTTCTTTTTGTTCTCTGTATTATTTCTTTTTTCTTCCTTCACCTTTGATTTCCTGTTTGTTTTTTCTTATTACCTTTACATAATTTCATAAATATCCTTCTCCCTAGGAGGACCGTTTGTCCCACTTCTCTCTCATCGCCTATAGTTTGTTTTCAAAGTTTTCTTCTTGCATTCTACCATTTCAACCCCGTGTCTCTCACAGTGAGTACAGCCATTACATTTTATTAATCTTTAGATAATTAACTTTATAAAATTACTGTTGGATTCTTTTTTGCCATTACTGGAGGTGATAGTTGTTGCATTTAGTGTATATTTGCTGCGTGTCAATATCTGGGTAGTTTTTATGCTACGATTATATATTTCCTTTCACTGATTCTTGCCATAAGGTATGTCAGTGTCCCGTTTGTGTTGGATGATACTACTGTTGCTGATTTGTTTGACATTGTTAGGGTCACATGAATATTGCTGTTGGTGGATTTTTTTTCTGTATCCTAACCCCCAGATTACCTTTGTGACATTAAAAATACTGTGGTCCATTCCTAGAGACCTGGGTGTTAGGCCAACTGCACCGCATCCTCCCCTCCCAGAATAACAGAGGTGGCAGCTGCTCAGGCGGCGGCAAAGAACTGCGGTTAATGTTGCCCAGAAAGCATCACTGAGAAGCTGACCAAGGAGATCTCATACTAGCAGTGAAGTCCTTCCACTAAGGCACCTGTAAGCCTTAGCACAAAACAGACCAGAGAAGACACAAACCCCAGCAGAAATACAAGAAGATAAGGGGAAAAATGGCTCCCCAAACTCACAGCTTCCCCAAAGCTGATCCAAGGGACATGGAAGAGGAAGACAGGGAAAGCAACACATCTGAATTATTTAAAAAGATCACAGATAATAGCTGCATAGATAGTGGAAGTAATAAATAATCAGGGAGCTTACAGAAGACACTGGTAAGAAAAAGTAACTGAGCTAAATAAAATGATACAATACATGAATGATCAGTTTAGCAAAGAATTAGAATCCATGCAAAAGTTTCAAACAGAAATCCAGGAGATTAAAAATTATATTGAAAGGATGGGCCGCAGAAGGAACCAATATGAGGATGGAATTTCAGAATTAAAAGACAAGATATTTCAAAGACCAACCACTCAAAGATACCTTAAAGACAAGAGAACATAGAAAATGGATCGAGCAGCCGCTAGCTGACTCAAAGTGGGCTACTCTAAGGTAAACTAGAACAAGAGAAAAGTCATATGACAGCACAAATGGCATAAAACCTATTTACATAAAAATAGAGAATACTCTGAATATAGGGAAAGGAATAAAATACAGGTAAGTGATGCATAAAGAACCCCAAAAAGCTATGATCAAAATAAAATCTCTCTATGTCACATTATAGTCAAAATTCTGGCAGTCCGGCACAGGAGCAAAATCGTAAAAGCTGTTACAAAAAAGTAACAAATCATTTATAAAGATAAACCTACTAGAATTATATGAGGCTTATTTACACAATCTTTAAAAGTCAACAGGGCTTGGAGTAAAGTGTTTCAAGCCCGAAAATAAGAACTTCCAGCCTGGTCTCGTATATCCTGCAGATCTTTCCTTCAAAATGATGGAGAAATAAGGTATTTGCATGGCACAATGCACCTCAAGATTTTCATAAACACCAAACCAGCATTCTAAAAAATTCTCAAGAACATTTTAGGAAGAGACAAACCAACAACACCAACAAGTCAAATAGGATGAATATGCCTAGCAAAAGGAAAAAGATAAGGAAACCAGCAACAGGAAGATAGTGAAATGACAAGAACAGGTCATTATGTTTGAGTAATAACTCTCAATGTGAAAGATACTAATTTCCCAATTTAAAAGTCACAAATTGGCAGAATGGATCAAGAAAGCAAACTCAATGATATATAGCACACAAGAAACAAATTTAATTAAAAAAGATGTTCAAGATTAAAAAATCAAAGGATAGAAAACAATATTCCATGTAACGTGAACCTGGAGAAAAAGCAGGAGTATCTGTCTTAATTTCAGACCAAGTGAATTTCAAGCCAAAACTGATCAGAAGAGACAAAGAAGGTCACCACATATTAGTTAAGGGAACAGTTTGACAGGAAGTGGTAACAATTATAAGCATTCATACAGTAAACACTGGTGTACCCAACTTCATACAACAAATACTACTGTCATAAGAGAGCAGATAAACATCAACACAGTTATAATGGAGAGGTTCAATACCCACTGTTATGAATAGTCATCAACTAGACAAAAAAAATCAAAACTTCAGAGTTGAACCAAACTTTTGAACAAATGAGCTTAATAGATATCTGCAGAGTGTTCCATACAACAGCAACAGAATACACATTCTTCTCAACAGCACATGGGACTTTCTCCAAAATAGACCACATACTAGCCCATACAGCATGCTTAAGTAAGTGTACAAAAATCGAAATTATCCCATGTACATTATCAGACCATAGTACAATGAAACTAGAAATCAATGGCAAAATAAACTACAGAAATGATGGGAAACATATGAAAATTAAACAGTACTCTCTTGAATAATCTATGGTCACAGAAGAAAATCAAGGAAGAAATTAGACAGCTCCCAGAATCAATAATACCAGTACAACATGGGACATGATGAAAGTAGTTCTAAGAGGGTGGTGTATAGCTACAAATGTCAGAAAAACAGAGTGGGCCCAAATAAATGACTTAATGATGCACGTTAAGGTCCTAGAAAAATAAGAACAATCCAAATCCAAAGCTTTTATAAGGAAATAAAATACAAAGATCACAGCAGACATTAATGAAATCAAGACTAAAGGAGTAATACAGAGAATCAATGAATGGAAGAGTTGATTCTTTGAAGAATAAACAAAATTGATAAACTTCTAGGCAATCTTCTAGGAAAACTTCAAAGAAAGGAAATAAGAGACCAAATCAAAGCAATTAGAAATGACAAAGGTAAAATCACAGCAGATTCTGCCAAAATCCAGATCACTGGTGACAGTTTGAGAACCTGTGCGCTAATAAAATGAAACATGCAGAGGAAATTGGTAGATTCCTAGATACGTGTGAATTAACAAAGCTGAATCAAGAAGAGATAAAATTTCCAAATAATCCGATGTTAGACAATACATGCAAAGAGTAATAAAAGAACTAATAACTAAGAAAAGCCCAGGTCCCAGTGGATTCACTGGTGAATGCTATAAGAACTGTAGAGAAGATCTGATGCCAATACAGCTGAAATTATTTAACAAAATCAAAGGGAAAGAGTACTCCCCAAATCATTCCTGAAGGTAGTATTACTCTGACTCCAACACTAGAAAAGTACCCAACCAAAAACAGAGAACTACAGGCCACTCTTTCGTGAACACAGACTCAAAAATCGTCGATAAGATACTGGCAAATGGAATGCAGCAAATCATCAAAAAGATCAGACATTGAGATCAAGCAGGATTCATTCCAGGGATGCAAGGATGGTTCAACATGTGCAAGTCAATAAATGTAATTGATAACATAAATAGACGGAGGGACAAAATATACAATCTTCTCAATAGACGCATGAGAAGTCTTTGGCAAAGTCCATTTCTGATGGAAAAACTGAAGGAAACTAGCTACAGAAGGCTGACTTTCTGTCTTCAGCTTTAAACCAATCTCAATGTGATGAAAGCCATTTATGACAAACCAACAGCCGACATCCTATTCAATGGGGAAAAGCTGAAAGTTTTCCTTCTAAAATCAGAAACAAGACAAAGATGTCAGCTATTATCACTTCTTTTTTTATTTTTTATTTTTTTTTATTTATTTATTTTTTTTATTATCACTTCTGTTCAACATCATTCTTAAAACATTAGCCAGAGCAATCAAGAAAAAGAGAAATAAATAAAAGGGATAAATACAAAAAAGAAAGTAATCAAATTATCATTATTTGCAGATGACGTGATTCTCTGCATAGAAGACCCAAAAAATTCCACCACATTTTTTCTAGAACAAAGAACCAAATTGAGTGGCATAGCAGAATACAAAGTCCACACACAAAAATCAATAATGTTCTTCACACTGAGTGTTCTTACTCACTGAGTAAGAAATTAGGGAAACAATAACTGTCACAGTAGCATTAGGAAAAATGAAATACTTAGGAATTCACTTCACCAAGGAAGTGAAAGTCTCTACAATGAAAACTACAGTACTTTGGAAAAGGAGATCTAAGAGGACATCAGAAAATGGAAAGATGGTCCCTGTTTCTGGATAGACAGAACCAATTTAGTCATAATGGTCACACTTTCAAACCTTACATATGTATTTAATGCAATCTCCATCAAAACATCAATGGCATCCCTCACAGAACTAGAAAATACAATCCTAGAATTCATATGGAAGTAAAAGAGACCTAGAGGAACAAAAGGAATCCTGGGCAACAAGAGCAAGGCAGGAGATATCACAATATCAGATTTCAAATTATCCTACAAAATACCACGATCAAAACAGCACAGTACTGGCAAAAAACAGAAAACAAAAACCCAGACATGTGGACCAATGAGGCAGAACAGAGGATGCAGAAACAATTGCAGGCACACTCAGCTGTCTGATTTTTGAGAAGGGATCCAAAAGCTTTTGCTGGAGGAAAGATGGGCTCTTTAGCAAATAATGATGGGGAAACTGGCTATCCACATGCAAAAGATTGAAACGAGACCCATATCTCTCACCATGTATTAAACTGAGCTCCAATGGGTCAAACATGTAAATATGTAAACAAAAACAATCTTCTGGAAGACAAAAGAGGTAAAACTCTTGTGAACATAGGCATAGGCCAGGACTTTCTGAACAGAATCCAAATTCATGAGAAATAATACCCAAAATCAACCAATGTGGGATCATATTAATTTAAATATAGAATCAGGGCTGGGGATATAGCTCAGTGGCATAAGCACCTGCCTGGGAAGTGCAGGGTCCAGAGTTCAATCCCTGGTACTGCAAAAAAAAAAGTGTGTGTGTATATATATATGTGTGTGTGTGTGTGTGTGTGTGTGTGTGTGTATACATATATATATTTAATATGATTATATTTAATATAATCATATTAAATTAAGAAGCTTCTGGACAGCAAAGGAAATAACAGAGTGAAGAGACAACCTTCAAAATAGGAAGAAATATTTTCCAAGTATTCCTTCAACAGAGGACTAATATCTAGAATATATAAATAACAAAAACATTAGACCTCTCCAAAATAAGAGATCCAATAAAAAAATGGGCAACTGAAATGATTAAACTTCTCAAAAGAAGTACAAATGGTCAACACATGCATAAAAAATGTTCAGCATTGCTGGCCATTCAGGAAATGCAAGTTAAAGGAACACTGAGATTCCATCTCACTTCAGAAAATTTGCTAACATCAAGAAATCAAATAAATGCCTGCAAGGCTGCAGGATAAAGGAATTCTTCTTCGTTGTTGGTGAGAGTGTAAACTATTATAACTGTTATGGAGATCAGTATGGAGATTTCCTGCAAAAAAAAAAAAAACAAAACCCTAAAACTAGAAATTCCATTTCACTCAGCTATTTCCCTTTGAGGTATGTTTCCAAAAGAGTTGAAGTCATCATATTACAGTGATCCATGCATATGCATGTTTATAGCAGCACAGTTCACAATAGCTAAATCTGGGCAGTAACCTATATGCCTATCAACAGATACATGAATAAAGAAAATATATTTATACACAATGGAGTAGTATTCTGCTATAAAGAGGGATACACTTACTTCATTTGTAGAAAGATGGATGCACCTTGAGATCATAATGTTAAGTGAAATGAATCAGACACACGAGCCTAAATATTTCATGGCTTCTTTTATATGAGAAACCCAAAATAAGAATAAAGAGCAAAATAAAAAAAGGATGATACGAAATAGCGTGATGGGTCTTAAGTATATAGGAAGGTAACGAAAACATGGAGAAAGGGGGTAAGGAGAGTAGGGAAATGGGAACTAAAAAAATTTATGACTTATGGATTCTGATTAATGATTATTTTTAAAAGATTTGAAGGCAGTGCTAAAAAGTCAGTCTTAATTCTGCTATCCTACAGAAGATAAATATATTTTTATTTAACGCAAATGATCTCCCTCAGAATAATTATGATCGACAATTGTTCCTTCCTGGTGGGCATGAACACCACTCATGCTAACAAAATAATTCTTAGCATTTTAGTTCTTTGTGTCTTAGAGCGAGCAGGCTCTGGGTCTCCCTGTAAGTGGCTCCAGGTATATGATTTGGGGTTCTGGGCACAGTGAGGACTCTGGGTCTTGGGGGAGATACTAGCCTTGTTCCCTGCAAACAAACACCGGTTTACATAGAAACTTTTCTGCAGCGAAGGTTGGAAGGACCCTGCTCTCCACGCACCCCAGTCCCACTCCTTCCCTGGATTATTGATTTTCCCTCCATGTAGCTGTGATGCCACCTTTCTGTCTTCGATTTTAAACCTATGAGGAGAGCCTTCCTATTTCCTGACTCTGAGAAATTTGATTTACCTTCTGGAAGTAACAAAAATATGGAAATGAGTGCAGTGAAGGAACAAAGGGACCCGCAGGACCAGGAGCACATGATCCTTAGGGTGCCATCATCTTTGATTAACGGTTGGGGTCTGCTCAGGGTCCCTTCTTGGTTGCAGACTTCTGCTTTCTTGTACCCTCATTTTGTGGAAAGCAGAGGGAGAAAGCAAACTGTCATGCCCTTTCTTTTGGGAGCGGTAGTCCTACCCATGTAACCTCTACTTGCAGGACATAAGCACCTCCCAAAGGGTCTCCTTGCTAATTCAATTATGTTGGGGTCAGGACTTCAACATATGAACTTTGTTCAGGTGGAGGATGTTCATGTGACCATTCTAGGCATGTGAGAAAAATCCGGTCCATGGCAGTGGGGACTGAAATCTCAAGGATCCCCTTGAACACTGCTGGATTAAGGATCTGGGGAATATCGTGGCTCTCCTGATGGCCACTCTGATGGAGGGGGATAAGTGAGAGGCAGAGGTGAATGTGACCAACGACAATTCACTGAGGGGCAAGAGCAGAACCACGAGAAGCTGCTGTCTGGGGGATCAGGCAAATGAACTGTAGAATCATGGATTTTGACTCCATACATTGGAGAATGGGTTTTTTTTGTTTTTTTCCTGAACTCAGATTTGAATAGGAAAATGGTGGTGTCAGTTGTTAAGAAAGAAACTAACATCAACCGCATTCCTAGAGATGTGGAGATCTGACATGAAACCTTGTGTGCCACTCAGAAATTCCAGCTTCAGGCGCCCCAAGACTTCCCCTTGGAGCACCAGCCTTCTTTCAGAGCATGACTTCCTTCACTGATTTGGTCAGTCTATTGGCTTAAATTTTACATAGCAAAAGCTTTGGAATTGCAGAACAGAGTCTTCTTTTTCTTCTAGAATGCCTGTCCTTCTCAATTGCAAATGCTCTCTCTGTGGAGTGCTCAAGATTCCTTGAGCATGCTGCAGCTGAAGAACGACATTCTCCCAGTCTGCTTTGGTGCGACACAGCAGGGCACCATGTATAAACTCAAACGCAGTGTCCCCAGTGCTCTGCTCAGAACGGACTGTCAGGCTGTGGTGTAAGGGTTGTTGCTCAGGGACGACGTGTAACCTGGGTACAGCATTGCTGTGCCACCTGCCGGGATGGGCTGGAGGCCAGGCAGGTTAGGACACATATCCTGTGGTGATGGATTTTAGTGTGTGTGACAGCCAGGGCTTATCTCCCACTTGCCTCTAACGTTCATGGAGGGTGGGCTGTGGCCTTGCTGCGCAAGTACCTGCTCTAGGTCTCCTGCTGACGGAGAGCCCCGCATGGGACACGCTGGGTTTGCGGCGGAGGAAAAGGGGCTGAGCTGACTCCGGGACGGCTTTTAACACATCTGCTGTGAAGCAGCTCTTGTTTTACCCATTCCTGTTTCACAGGCTCAGAGTGACCCAATGTGGGGAGAATTCTACTTCTCCCAGATAGGAGAGCAGCAAATACTTGCACAGAAAGAGAAACCACCACAAGCTTCTCTCTAGCCTTATCTCCCACCTTAGTCTCCACTAGGACTCTAATGTCACAAGCTGCCTGTGCTTATGCGTATGCTGTGTCCTCACGGTTTCCATTCGCTTTCCCGTGCCCAGAATGTCCTTTCTCTCTTATTTGTCCGGCAGCCTTTTCCTCCTTCAGGTGTCAGCTGTCTCGGGTCTCTTCCAGCCTCCAGGTGAGAATGAGATACAGTGGACTCTCAAGTTGTGACCAGCCTGACGATATGGACAAATTGGGTTAGGACCAGAATTTTAGTTTTAACTTATGACCAAAGTCTTGAGTTATGACTCAAATACTGGCAGCTTGTGCTTCCAGATGGCATCAGATATAGATTTAACCTTAACAAGTTCTGGAGCGAACATTACAACATCCTTTTCTGTAGGGGGTTAATTGAGAAACCCTGGGCCAGTGTCTCTCTAAGGACACTGAGATCTGCCTTTGCACAGGAGGGAGACTTTGAAGTCTGTGTACAGGAGCCTGAGGCTTCAATTGACAACTCAAGTTATAGCCAGCCCTCGGGAATAAGCCAGGGGTCCACCGCACTCTTTGCTTTCTACTATAGCTCCTGATACATGATTCTATCCTACTGTATCATAACCACGATGGATCTGTTTCTCTCAAGAGATTCTTGAGGACGAGGTGGATGTCTCGCTCATCTTGCTTCCCTATGTCAGAGTTTGCTTTGCTTTAGGTACTCAGCATTTTATTGAATATTAAACAAATACAATAATGCAAAAACAGATGGAGAAAACTAATTTCTACTCCTTGTTTAGAATAGAGCTTCTCAAACTGTGATGAAGAACCATGTTAAAAATTTCTAATTTGATGCATATGAACACTTTTGTGAAGCACCATAAAAATAAAGTACTGGAGAAATGATCAAGCAAGTATGTATCAAGTTGTTGTTGGAGCCCTGAATGTTTATTTTCACTTTCTACATTTATCTCATGGAAGATCAGTAGTAAAAATGTTGTGGCCTGTAGATCATGCATTGCATAGTGCTAGGTTAGGCTCATTTATGCCTTGAAATATTAACTGATTCCCTTGTGTGCCAGGCAATGTTTGAGATGCAGGGCATTTAGCAATAAACAAGACAGATGAATTTCCTGCTCTCAAAGGGCCTGCTTGGTTACTGAACAAGTGAACAATAAGCAAACACACAATTCAGTGAACAGTGTGACTTTGACTAATGACTCTCACTTTGAATAATGAGGGAAGTAAGAGGAGGTAATGAGACAAAGTAGTGGTCAGTGAAGCCCTATTAAAATGGTGACGTTTTAGTGGAAACCTGAAGGTGTGAGGCAGAGAGAGGAGAAATATTTATCCCAAAGGGAAAAAAAAAGCATAGAGCAATCAAATAGCTGAGAGAGTTCTCATTGGATTGGTGCTTAATAAACACAGGTGATCATGTCTGAGGTAGAGTCTGCCCACTGGATCCAGGCCAGGTCAGGAAGGGTTTATAGGCAATGGTCAGATGTTCTGAGTTTATTAAAAGTGACACGGAAAGTCCTGAGGCGTTCTGAGTGGCAGGGGCTCACAATCTGCTTTCCATCCAGAGCAAACTGGCCAGCACCTACACGGCAAACGGGCCACAAGGGAGAATGTGTCAGTTGGGTTATGCTAACGCGAGTGGCAGTGCAGACTTAACCCAGTGGCAGCCACAGAGGATAAAAGCTGACAGATTTGAGGTGCACATGGGCGAGAGAGCTGATGAGACCCTCTTGTGGGCGGCATATAGGATGTAAACAGAGAAATCAAGGGTGACTGCCAGAGTTTTAGCTTGAGTGACAGGGTGACTATGGCCATCACCTGAGGCTGGGAGAGTAGGAAAGGTACCTGTAGAGGATGGTGGGCACTATGCCTGAAAATGAAAAGAACTGGGATGTTTCTTCATTAAACCTGTTTGCTGCAGATTTGTGTAATATGACCTTCACAAACTTACAGAAATTGCTTTCATTTTACTTTTTTCGAGTGATATTTCAAAAATCAAGAATAGATGCTGAGGTTTATAGAATGTTTCTTATGAACTTCCCGAACAATTTATTTTACTTCTTTATTTTAGTTCAGGAAAATTTGGTGATACCTTGGCCTATTCCCTAATGTTGAACAAAAATGGCATCCCACGATCCACTGTACTGGTCATGAGATAGAACAGCTGTGCATGTAAGTGCAGAGTACGCATTTATGTGAACACACACATAACTCATTTATGAGAATTGACTTTCCTGTAGGAGATAAGTTTAAAGAATTACTGCTATATAATTTATGTTGACAGTGCAATTAAATCTGAATTGAAACACTGAAAAATTTTAAAACTACAAATACAGAAATTAGAAACTTCTTAGTAAGAACACGGTAGAAATGGAAGTAGTACATGTCAGCATTTGTATGAGGTGGCTAAATGGACGATTTGAGGAGGATTTATAGCCTTAAGTACTTTTATTAAAATTATTAGCATATGCATTTTTGGCTATCAAAGATTGAAGCTTAAAGCTCATGGAAAGTTTACCCTTTGGCGTGGCTTTTAAGGGAAGCCCTTGTTTGTTTGTTTATCTAACACTCTATGGAGAGTTATGACTTCACAGAAAATTTTCCTTACCCTCTTCCTTTGGACTTTGATTTTATCTTTTTCTGTCTCATGTTTTCTCCCTGGCAACTGTCCACACACATCCCAACTTTCTCTGGTGTCACTGACAACCAGGCCTCGGACTTGCTAGAGAAAGGGGTCTGTTACACAGCACCGCAGACAACGCTGCTTGGATGGGTGGCGCCCTTCGCACAACAAGACTCTAGTTTATATGTTCCTGAGGTAGCTGGTAGTTTCAGTGTTTATTTATTTCCCTGGACTGATATTCTAACTTTATATCTTAGTTCCTAGTTTTTCCTTTCCTTTCTTACAGGCACATCCATTTATTTAACAAGTTAATTTACTTTCAGTCTCTCCTTCCAAACATTTAAAAGGGATACATAACATTGGCTTCCGATAGTTCTCGTCTTCTCTATTACCAGAGACTTCGTTCTGTCCCGCCGTTTTGATCAACACTGTCTTTCCATATACATACTTTATTGTTTCCAACATGGTTCCTTGGTATTTCAGTATGTGGCTGTGTGTTCAGCATGTGAGTGTGTCCTTCTTTTCAGGGCATCCATTCTTAATGTGCTGTGGCAATGTAATGGGACTGGTACCAGATAGTCTCTTTTGTATTCATGGAAATGTGATTTAAGGCAAGTGTGCTGTCAATATGTATGAACATTTGATTATCCCCTTAAAATATACATTCTCTAGACTTGGTAGGGGCATATACACGTAAACGTTGGTAACAATGCTCACATGGTTATGTCTGCACTAATTTTTCTGTCTGACACATCAGCCGCACAGCAAGGTGTTTCATTGTTTCCTTCCATATCTTTTGAAATGTCAATTTCTCCTCACTCTTCTGCCATTTTTTCATGTGTATGTTTGATGCTCCCTTCTTAGGCGACACTTGATAATTTTACCATAAAGAAGCTGCATCATTGACTCACTTGCTAACATCCAGCCTCCCGCTTTATCTCTTCAGAATTCAGTTCAGACATTTAAAATGATTTGTGCACATTCTGTCCGGTATTTCTAAACGTTTGGAATGGAAGAGTTTTTGAATTCTATGTTGCCAGCACCTGAGTTTACAGGTTTTATGTAACCCGCAGGACCCCGTGATATCACTGAGGAGCCTGCTGTAAGATGAAGAGGAGTGTGCTTGTCTACTGCGCGCTCTGATATTTAAATGAATGAAAATGAGGTAAACCCGAACGTGGGTTGCCCCTGTCCTGTCACCCTGCAGACCCTGTTTCCCCCCAGAGGGCTCATAACTTCTCAAGGGCGTCAGAAGACAAATAAAACAGCGGTCAACCTTCCACAAATACTCATTATATCTTAACTAAACACCAAGTGTGGTAAGGAAAGCATTGGAAAGCCTTATGCCTTTGATATATGAAGGGCAATTATTTTTTTCTTGTATATTGAGATGTGTCAAAATCATTCTTCCTCTTATTGTGTGTTAAGTATAAAGAAAAGTTCTATCGCTAGCATTTGATAAAACTAATGTGATGTCTACTTTTATTCGTTTTATATTGAGCCCTCTGGCAAAAGACAGCCTTGTCTTGTTTCTTGTCAATCTTTGGGCGGGGGGCGGGGGGGGGGAGCAGAATGCTTTGGAACTTGTATTATCTGAAAGAAAAAGTAATGAAGCAAGTGGTAAAGACAGGTAAAAGATAAGCAGATTTACAACACCATTATATTTTTAGGGATGGCAAAACATAAAAAGACCCATAGAACAGTGAGATTGGTGTAAATCCTAGAAGATCTATAAGATTTTAGAGATCTACCAAATTTTCTGTGAAAAAAGAGGAAAAAAAATGAAAAGAAAAAAAAAATCTGCCAGAAATATTATGAAATGTTTTCTCTCACGACATTCTGAATATTTTTGTAATTCTGAAGATTCATAATCACCTTGTAACAGGGACAGGATTAAAATGAAAAAAATTACTTAAGGACATAGAGTCAAGAAACCATTAAAAAGTATTTGAGCTTTAGAATGGGCTAAGGATGTTACTGTGAATGATGGCTTTCTAAAGGGAAACTATGTCCAAGCTGATTGAACAAGCGAAGAGCGGTCACTTGCAATGGCTGAGTTTTTAGATGGGCAAATCAATTCTCCAGTACTCTTGCATATGTGGAATTCATTTCGCATATGGTTGCTTTCAATCAAATTACCAAATAATACTTAAAATATTTAGTTTGGGATGTATATAAACAGCAGTTAAGGCTAGAAATCCAATAAAATATGTATAATTCTACTAGATTATTATAATCTCTTACTGAAAATCTGTACAAGAAAGTAATTTCTGAGCTTTCATTTTTCTTGGTTCAACCTCTGAGCTGGCCGTGTGTTGCTATCAGACGCTTTGCAGAAAGTGTGCAGGATTCTTCCTCTGGAACTGTCACCTGGTGAGGCTGGTGATGATTTTCCCAATCCAAAGCTCTTCAAGAGCTTCGTGGACTTCATTGAGGTGATTCCACTGTCAGGGACGGCAGCAGAGTTGACAGTAAGGGTGGCTTCAAATAATGGAAGGTTGCATATAAGGTCTGCATGTTTGCAGTCATGTGCTGTTACTTCACTTCTGGCTTTTGCGTTACTTTTATGGCTCCTTTTCTGATGATGTGCACTCCCCCCAGAGAGTTCAATCTATTCCTTTGTCTTTAACTTTCCACTATGTGTTAATTAAGTTATATCTCTACTCTAGGCTTGACTAGTTCCAGAGCTTCACATCAAGCTACAATTCTATTTACTTTCCAACATACTTTTCCATTTTCCTACTTTGTCTAAACCTGAACGTATCACGCATCTTCCCCAAATCATCTCTTTCCCTATATTATCTCAATAAATTATGACTCTTTTTTTACCTAAATAAAAAGAAAAAATGGGTGTCTTTTTCTTCCAGGACATTTCTGTTCAACTGACTGCTAAGTACAAATGAACCCAATTGTCATTAGCTCTGCCGTGGACTTCTCTCCATTCGCCATCACACTTCTGTGCCTGTACCACCTCCACCCTCGGCATTAATCTCTCTTGACCCTGCCTTGCCTCTGTAATCTGCCCTACACAGCGATGCTCTGCTCCGTATTTCTGATCCCTTCTCCAGTTCAAACTCTGTACACTGTCCAAGATTGTAATGTAAACAAGGAAGCTATTAAAGTATTAACATACCTTTAAAGTATTTTTAGAAAAGTATTTGAGGCACCTTACATTGGCAGAAGCTGTTAAAGCAACTCAGGGATACTCAGAAGTCATCAAGGAAAAGTGGACTGGTTAGTCCTACCCTAGTAGGAATTGTGCTGTCCCGGTTCATCTTGTGCCGTTGTCTGTTAGCAGCACTGCAGTACTTTAGCTCATGTCACTCTCTGAGTGAGGGTCACGATGTTGGGGAAGGACATAATGAGGTTCTGAGGCGGTGGTCACCGTGCTTCCTTTCCCATGGAAGACACACAGTATTGTCATCTGAACTCTTCTGCTCTGACGATGCCGCTTCCAGCTCTGCCCCCGCCGTGCCTTTGCCCCCAGCATTGTTTTAGTCTCTGGGACTAATTGGACCTTGGGAGGACTGAAGATTATACAGTCCACAAATTCACAGGGGAGTCAGCGCTAAGGCCTTGCGGTCTGGGAGGGATGCGTCTGTGCACAACTGATATTTTCCTCCATAAGACTCCTAACTTGGGTTGGGGATATAGCTCAGTGGAATAAGCGCCTGCCTAGCAAGCACAGGGTCCTGAGTTCAATCCCCAGTACTGCCAAAAAAAAAAAACAAGAACCAAAAAAAAAAAAAAAAAAAAAAGACTCCTAACTTGCCTTCTTTGCATTTGCGAGAAAAGGTCTTTTACCGCCCATCGCAGGACACTTCCCAGGGTCCCCCCCTCCCCATTCTGGCTTGATGAACGATTTCAAACATCCGCACTCAAAGGATGGCCCATAATTTCCTCTTATAGTCATCTACTTAGGCTGTTGCATTCACATACTCTCTTCAGACCCTGGAGAACCTTTTCCCTGTAGAGTGGATTCCTGAAGAAATTTCATTAGATTTGATTTTACAAGGGAGAACAGTTCTGTTTGGTTTGCAAGGAAGCCAGTAGACTCAGGCTGATTAAAAACCTCTTTTACAAAGTGTAGTCACAAGAAAAGAAAATGTAATAAAGCTGAAATCAGAGAAATAACTTTCTTCTTACTTTTTGTTTTCTCTAATTTCTGTTTTAGAGGCTGCTTCATTGAAGTACAGTTTAATCTACTTTGTATAAGGACAGATTCAGACCAAGATGGCTGACACAGCATCACAATGACTCAGCAACTCAGAAGTAAATCACTGCTGGAAGTGACACATCCACCCTGGCAGGCGTGGTCACTAGCAAGGCTGAATGCCATATTGACATGGGGCACTGGCTGGGGCACTGCTGAGGCATTAGCTTCTTGGCTGACCCTTAGCCTCCAATAAAGCATTGATTTTTCTCCCAGCTGTACATGGAAGAACACCTTAGTTATGTAAGCATCCATGAGGGGCTGGGAGCAATGTCCATGGTAGCAGAATAATGGTCCTTCAAGGATGCCTGTGTGCTAATCCGTGCAACCTGTGCATGCTGCCTTTCATGGCAAAGGACATTTTCAGGGTGGTTAAATTAAGGCACTCATCATAGGGAGATTATCCTGGATTATCAAAGTGAGCTTGATGTTGATATAGGGAAAAAACTCCCAACCTGAATGATATCTGGGATGAGTTCTTGTTCTCTAAATCAAAGAATGAGTTTTAGGAACAATGGAGGTTAAGAGCAGAATACATTTACTGAAGGAAAGAAAGCTTCTGTCCAAGAGAGAGACAGAAGAAGGGCCTGTGTGGGTAGCCCAGGAACCTGTATTTTCTAGGGCCTTTTATAGGGCAAAACCACAAGGTGAGGCAGGTCCAAGGTAGAAAACACAGGAACTTGCTAGGTGGACATGAGGTGGGACAAAACTATGGTCAGCCAATAAGATTACAAGCATAACTGTTCAGGTAAAATTGATTAAATTGGGATCAAATAGGGAAGTGAGTTCTGTGTCAAGCTGGTGTGAATACAGAACAGGGGCTTTTCCTATAGGGGTTCGGGCTAGTGACTCTTCCTGGCTTTTTCAAGGTTATTGCAACCTATTTAAGTCTGAGGTCCATACCTAGGGAAGTAAGTGGGGGCATCTGTTTAATCTTCTCTCCACAGCTGGAGGTGCCCGTCTCCCCCACAGTTGCATGGTATTTCATCTTTCACACTAGCTCCTTCGAGGGCCTGACCCTGTCTGACTGCCTATAATATTTTTAATATTTCTATCTAACTCAGCTGCCCATAACAACGTGATGACAAAGATCCTTGAATATGGAACAGGAGAGCAAGAACAGGGAGGCAGAAAGATGAGTGTTATCATGCAGCAATCTACATAGACCGGCTTTAGAGAAGGAGGAAGGAGCCAAGAGCCAAGAGGTTCTGGTAGCCTCTGGCAGCTTGAAAAGGCAAGAGAACACATTTTGACCTAGGGCTTCCAGAAAGGACCACAGTCCTGCCAACACCTTGATTTTAGCCCAGTGAGACCCATTTTGGACTTGCTTTTACAGCTGTAGCACATTACACTTGTGCGGTGTGAAGCTTGAACTTTGTGGTAGTTTGTAACAGCAGCAGTGGGAAACCAGCACAGTATGGACTCTCATAGTTAAAGACAGCTTTCAATAAGGTCTTTCCGGTTATCCAGCCTTATAAGAATAGGCTGCCTGGACCTGGCTCTGCTCCTCAAGGCCTCAACCTTGAAATTTCCATGCAAGACTTCGTGCTGGCTCAACTTTCCTAAAATCTGCAGCCATAAACACACTAACTAAACATACTGAAGAGCAAGATAACTAAAATCCTTTGAGCTCTTTAAGGTCATGTCTTCTGTGGCTTATTGTGGTAGCCAAGATTGTTGATTGGGTTTGTTTGAACTGCTGAGAGGCGGTCTAGAGCTCTGACACTATATTATGTTGAAGTTGAAATAAATGTTTACAATTCTCTCCCTGGTTGTCTCACTGGGGTGGCTTCGCTGTTTCTCATGTTATCTGCTCCTAATTAAAATGTGTCATTTTGAATTTATTTTTGTCATGTGTTTTTATTAAGGTACATTCAAGAGTTCACAGAGACTAGGACTCTTATAAAACACTTTAAAGTAAGATATTTATTCATGCCTTTCTGCTTTATAGGCAGATAAGAAGGTAAGAATTTCTAGACACATACCCATGACATCTATGTACTGGCAACTTGGAAATAGTCTCCTGGTGGCCCAGAGCATAGTATCATTGTTCAGGAAGTAGTGGTTTGTTAAATGGTAACACTGAGTAAGTGGCAATGGCCTGAGAATGTGAACACACAGTCACATATGGTTGGAGAGCAGCCTCAGAGCCTCTGAATTCAGCACTGGACAAAATCTGTCTAAGCTAATGTGCAGTCCTTCACAAACATGAAGGAGTTCCTGCTTCAGTTCCAACTATAGAATGTGAGTCCTTTGCATTTGTGTGAAGGTGTTTATGTATCACCAGAGTTGCTGAGGTTGTTCTACCATAGGCGGTCTAGGAGGCAAAGTGACCCTAATCACCTTGTGTCTGTTGGTCATCCTTCCGGACACACAAGCCAACTGGGGGGGGGGTCACTCTAGTTGTCCTTGATCTCTTGGTGCCAGTTAAGGTTAAGGAAGCTTAAGGTTAAGGAAGATTTAATTTTCCATGATTGATGTCAACCAGATTCTCCTCTATTGACTCAGCTTCCCCCATTCTCTTTCCAGACTGGGACAGGAGACCCCAGACGCCATTTTTGAAGTGTTGGTTTCTCTCTCAAATGCCACTGCTTTGGTAAGAAGCACACTACTTTTTCTCCTCATTGGCAATTCACAGATTTGCAGCCCAGAAGTTTTGGTGGTCTTGTGGCATTCTGTGCCAGGTAGCTAGCTGTTCTCTGGTTCATGGGCCTGTTCCTGTCCAGGACTCCTTGGGCAGTGAGAGGGGAGCAGAGTCAGACTGTGGATGCCGAGGCACACAGGGAGCCTTGGTATGGAATGGTGGATCCATGCTGAGCAGATGGGTTGGAAAGCTGGGCCCAGGATGTCCATCCTCTCGTGTACACCGGTATGTATGTGTGATGAAGTTCCCTGCCAGGCAGGTTTGCTTGATGCCAAGGCTCGATTGAATGCCTTCTTTTGTGTACTCTGCAACCTCAACTGGTAGCCTGCATTTCACAGGTCTATACCATCTCTGGCCTCAGAGCTCCTCCTGGGGAGAGACTGTGTTCTCGTCATCTCTGAGAGTGGCTAGCAGCTGGCTTTCCTGAGCATTAGCTGACCTGAGCTGTCTCAATGGCTCCACAGCACCAGAGCTGTCTCTGTTAACACTGGTGATGAAAACTACGCCGGCAACGAAGAAGTAAAATGTGACAGGATTTTGGCTTAGCGGTTTTCTCACTTGTACTTGATATGTATCTAGTGATTTAGAATAGTGAACTATTAGAACTAAGCTAAATGTTAAACATGCAATCTTGCATCTACTCAATGGAATTTGATGGAGAAATGTTAGCATGTCTTTCATGCTTAGACTAGGAAGGTAGCAAGAAAGAAACATCCCATAATAGTGATATATCTCAGTGTTTTGACTACATAGAAACATAATAATGTTGACACCTTGAGAAACCTCAAAACTGTTTTTCCAAATAATCTAAATGCTTGTTATTTTATAAATAAGGGCAGACAGATTCTGAAAATCATTTTTATGTCATACACTCATGTTTATGGATTCTAAATGTTCATTTTGCTGTAAGTTTCATTTCATTATGTTTTTTTTTTTTTTTTTTTTTTGTGGTACTGGGGATCGAACTCAGGACCCTGCACTTGCTAGACAAGCGCTTATTCCACTGAGCTATATCCCCAGCCCTCATTTCATTATGACCCTGTGTGTTCCCAGGCTTCACTATTTTACATGTTATCTGCTCCTAATTAAAATGTGTCATAGTTGGTGGTTAATGTAATAGATTATATTTATGTACTTTGACTATACCCTAGGCAGTACTCGCATTGATCTGCACTCACTTTAAAAGTGTCTGTGTGACTTGTGTGGGGCACCTCTGTATGACACAGTATAATTTAAAAGGTCTCAGGCTCTGAAATTACGTAAGACTTAGGCTTATACTTCGTGTAATGTCACTTACAAGCAGCATGACCTTGGGAAACTTACTTTGCTACACTTATTATTTTAATTTGTAAAACGTGATTAATAATAATACCAGCCTTAGTTGTTCTTGGGAGGTTTAAATGGAACCACAAATGTAACGGACTTGGCACAGAGAGAAGAGCGCGTGCCATCTCCGATGTGGGGGGAGAGGATTGCATAGGTCCATTATCCAAATTAATGGGAGAGGCCCGCGACAAGAGATGCTGCGTAACTTGTCATATCCATGGCTTCCTTTTAGGCAAGAGAGCTCTGGGTTTTAGCTGGCACGTTGCTCTTACTCTTCTCCTAATCTCTTTTGCACATAAGATAATATAGTCTGCCTAAATGAGAAAAGGTAGAAGAGGACCCTTGTTCCTTGAGCTTATCTGAAACACGTATGTGATGGCTAGACTTCACCCTCCATCTTGGGCCATTAAGGGAAGTGACATATTTGACAAGTGGCGTGGGATGTAGGTGCAGTATGGACATTTGACTGCCTCTATGAGCTGCTACTCCAACCCATGATCACTTGTTCCTCTTGAGAGAATGAAGTAAGTGTCTAGAGTATATAAACCACTATAACTCTTTTTTTCTTTAAGGAGATGAACTGAATCAGAATATTATTACTCCTTAAATGAAACAGCAAAGTTTGTTTCTCCAATATTTTTATCAAAGCTGAAGAAATACCTTTATTTTATTTTTTCTTTATTTCAAAATTCTGATTTATTTCTTACTGATAACAATAAACAAAATATTCTTATTTCAGTTACTTGAATATTTTGCAATTTTAATGCCTTTTGTTCAGGGCCACCCCAGCCCCTGTCCCCAACCTTCTCTGATCTATTTTTACATGCTGAGTCAGGGAGAGAAGTCAAGTATAGCAATGCTTCATCAGCAAGGCCCTGCCTCCACTGTGGGAGAAATTCCTGGAGATGGAGCATGAATAATCGTATTACAGTTTTATCCCCCAACAAAATACTCCCAGTAAAATAATACAAATCATCTCAAAGGGTTTGTAGAAACCTACAAGGGGTTTGTGGAAGAAAAGCTGTGGTAGGTGCTTTGAGTTGCTTTCCTACTTCTTTTTCCTTTCTTGCTAAAAACCCTTGTTTTTTGTCCTATAGCAATTTCCCAAGGCAATGAATGAGTCGAGAATGGTGTGAATTTGTTACGGCGGCATCCTCTTCCCAGCCTCCCATGCAATGAGAATTGACCATTTGGCCCAGTGCTGACGGGAAATGAGGGTAGAGAGGTGCACAGATGCCGATCAGAGAAAGGCAGGGAGAGAAGACTAAGGATTCTGAACTTATTTGTAGCATATTCAACACTCATACAAAGCACTGTTATACTCCACCTTAAAATGAGAAAATCGAGACCTTAAAGTGATCAAGCTCATTTAGCTAATAAGTGGAATTGTAATTTGCACCTAGATTTTTTTTGTTTTTATTTTATTGTATTTTAAAGACAAAAAAAGGACACGTATAAACCAGAATAACACAAAAACAATAAAGGAAATACAAAATTATAGAGAAGGTAGTAGGGAATTAGTACTGGATGCTGTATTACATAATGTTATCTTTGCGTTTTGTTTTTATTCTGTATTCTTTTTTTAAAGTTAAGTTTATTGGTACAATTTAGGCAAACATGATGATCGCGTTCATTATTGGGAACTGGTACCTGTACGTGATGTGTATCAACTCGTTTTTTTCCCGTTCCCCTCCCTTCCCTCAACTCCTCTTCTCTTCTTCTTTTGTAAAGCTTTGTTTTCATTTTATCTTTCTTTTCTCATGCTTTTCTTTTCCACTCCTCCCCTTCCCCCTCACCAGCTCTTCCTGCTTCTCAACAATCCCTTCATATTTTACAACATCTGTTATGCATCCTGGTCCCCGTTTACGCCTTCAGTTTCTCCCACCAGAGAGATGACGTGATGTCCACACCTGTGTCTGATCCATTCTGCTCAGGAGCACAGTCTCTAGGTGCATCCATCTACTCACAGATGTCTCAAGTCTACCCTTCCCTATGGCTGAGCAGCGCCTTTATCTTAGATAAAAATCAACTATAGGGCAAAGTCACTGATCAGGGTGTAGATGATATTGAACTGGCTGGAAACAATGAGTTTTTCCAGGAAGGTAGACTCAGTTTTAAGCATGTATTGGTGGGGTCCCTCTTCAGGTAATGCTAAATGGGGTGGGAAAAAGGGCCACACAGGAAGCTGGGGAAGTGAGGAGTCCGCCACCAATCAGATCAGAGGAGTTTAGGCAGAGACATTCTGAAGAACGCAGGACTAGTAAAGGGTGTAAGTGTGATGGCATGCGGTACTTACTTTTTACCAGTGTTTGCCTTTATTTCTGGGGCTTCAGAAAAGGCCTGGCTTGTATGATTAGGCTCCGATTTTTCGTCCTACTTACAGACTTGTTGGGGCAGCAGCTTATGCTGTTGACAAAGGGCATACTTGTGTTTTTTCAAGTATCTTGAAAGGATCAGGGTGGTTGAGCAGGAGGTAACCCAACGCAGGCAAGGCCATGAAGCATGAACTAACTGCCAGGCACAGTCTGGTTATTATGGAAATCAAGTCCCTTGAAAGATCAGAAAAGCTTTAAATAGGAGAGACAGCTGGAGGATGACTGCTGTAAAATGCCAGGTTTACTTGGTTGGAAATGCGGGATAAGTTCTGAAGGAGGCAGGAAGGAGACCAGCTTTCTTGACTGCATTCTGTTTTTGTTTTTGTCATTTTTTTTCCTGAAAAGTAATTAGGCCCAGAATTTAAACAAACCGAGAGGGAAAACTCGCTGTAACACTAGGTTTCTCTGTCCTTTGTTCACACTGGGCAACCAGTGGACTCCGAGTCTGGTCTGAGTCATGGTTTGGGTTTCCTGTGTGGCCTTCTTGTAGCGGAGTCATCAGTGATTTCCAGCCTCCAGGAAATGATGTATGGAGTAAATGTAGGCCAGTGTGCTTCTCTGCAGGAACTTCCCTGCCCCTGCTCTGTGCCCTGCCCCTGCCCGCCCCAAGAATCCTACAAAATGATGCCTCCTACCACCATAAGTAGCATAAACACTAGTTTAAGCTAGTCTGTGGTTTCTTCATATCTTGCTTCAGGGTTGTTAAAATCAGTACACAGATGGGTGTCAATTTGCGGTGGGATTACAACTCAATAAACCTATCATCAATTAAATATATAAGGTAGAAGTGCATTGAATTTGCCCAGCCCTCTGGAATGGCCCAGCTCGGCCACACTGCAGAGTAGCAGCTTCTCCTTTGGGGATCACGTGACTGACCGGACTCTGTGGCTCTCCCTGGGTGGTAGCACCAGAGACATCAGACCACCTATTGCTAGTCTGGGAAAAGAGCAAAATTCAAAAGTCAAGGCATGGTTTCTACCAAATTCATTTTGCTCTCACACTGGAATCAAGTAGAGAAAGAATGGCTGAGATCATCTTACTTTGAGGAGCATCTGCATTTGCACCGCACTTGAGCAACACCATTGGAGAAATGTAAGGAGGGGCGCAAGGCTAGGTGGCTTCATAAGTTATCAGTGACTGTATACCTCATTCAATTTTTTTTGAAACCAAGATCTCTTTTTCCTTTACATGTTTACAAATTTCCCAGAGATGACACTTTTACGGTCCCAGGTTTCTCATTTTTCATTCACTTTACTAAGTTTCTTTCTGAAGCCTCAAGTTTCAGTATGAACATGTCTTAAAATCTCAGATTTCTTCTCCTTTCTTTGGGGAGAACATTTATGCGGTGATTATAATTTTTATTTTCACACAGATGTTGCACATCTGGCTCTTGGGTGTGGTGAAAGCCACAGGAAGTAGACTCAAGTCCTCAAGAAGTAGACTCATGATGCCTCTTTCTTTTGAGGTGTTCCCATTTTGAACCAAGGGGGAGCAAAGAAGACCAAGAAATTTTGAGGCAAGTTGTTCCCGTGGTTACTTTGTGCGAGAATTATTGTAGTGCTTTTATCATCTGTACCTTTTAAGGCTTAGAATAATCAATGTTATAAAGCATCTTTACAGAAAATGAAACCATCATTTCATTTTCTGAGAGCTTCTGAGAGCTGATACGGCATTTTATAAATAGGCATATAAAGTCTAAATCACTTGTAATATAAACTGAAAGCATCCTCAGCTTTCATGATAGGTATATATGATCCAGAATTATAATTATGAATAATGCATAAGGTTTTGTTGTTCTCTGTGATTCCCTGCTTTTCAATGTGGGAGGAACTTCTACGGTGTCTCAGATTTGAATTACAGAGTTTCTTTTCATAGCATCTGCTCCAGAATTAAGTGAACACTTTGGAAATCATCATAGAAAATAGAAATCCTTCCTCCCTATGCTTCATAGAGATATCATCTCAGATATCTGTGGGTTAGAGGAATAAACCTTGTTATATCACAGATCCTTGATACATTTGAACAAAGAAAAAATATTTTACTCATCTTCTGGAAATGGACACTATCAATTATCCATGAAAATGAGATAAAGCCCTCAGAAGGTTTGGATGGGCTGTATGTGTCATCCAAGCACAAAGTGTGTAACGAACGATGCTTTTAGGCTTCCACACCCTACATTGGTCTTGTCTCTCTCAACCTCAGGGTCAGGGCAAGGCTCTTTTCTGAAGATCAGGTAAGAGTCCGGACTTTGGAACCGCAGAGCTGGGTCAGGTGATCAGGGCTAGGCAGGAAGAGCTGAGGCAGGGTGAGTTATACTCTCCCTCACTGTGGCTAAATAGGCTCAGGAATCTGGTCAGAGGATGGTCTGTATGCATAAGTAGTATCTCTGCCATCAACATGGAAGAAACACCAGACAAAACTTAACCAAAGAAAAAAAAAAGGTGGTGGTGATACCTATTGAGATTTTGAACTATGGTTGTGGTAAATAGATGATTTCCCCCAAAATGTACAAGAGATAATGGGAAATGGGAAGAACTGTTTAAAAAGAAAAGAGAAACTGGGATGGGGGAAAGAAGAAAAAAGGAAAGGAAAAGGAAAAAGAAATAAATATAAATATATATATTATAGTTAAGATAGTTATACTACTAATTTCTATTAGTTCATTTAAAAAAAGATTTGTGCTTATATTGTTTGGTCAGCTTTTCATGCCTGTATCTTGTAATGTGAAGACAGCGATACGCAATGGGTTAACCACTGTTACTCTCCTCTTGTTTTGAAGTTTTGTATCATTGTTTTTATTGTTTTTTCTCTTTAAAATTAAAAAAAAAAGAAAAAAAAAGATTTTTCTCACACCCCAGGCCCAAGTTTGGGCTAGTTGGGTGGCAGACATGGGAATCATGGACAGGCAGACTAATTCAGCTTTATGAAAAAAAAAACTGGACTGGACAAAGTGCTTATATTTGCAAATAACTGAAACTGTTAATGCTCCTCTGCATTAGACCTGAGATGACTGGATATGGAAATGGGAGGGAATGAAGGAAGCAAGCATAATTCCTGAGTTTTTGACTTTTAATTTTGAGGTGCTCCTAAGGCTTATGTGTGGGAAACAGGAGCAGAAAGTATAGCTTATCTGGCTACTTGTGCTAATTCCTTATGATTTAGGGACCTCACAGGATTTAGAGTATAACTGGATTTTGGGACTAGAAGAAATATTAGAGATCACAGAGTTCATTTTATCAGATTCAGATGGATGCAGGCCTCACTGAGGACAACCCATCCCACTGCAATTGAAGGCTGGCTTGTCTGACATATAGATCTGGTTCTAGGACTTGATATTATTTTAAGTTATAAATTCTTAACAGAAACATTTTTTCCCATCTATGACATTATCTCCTAATAGTCTGTACCAGTCACTAGAGAAAGCACAGCAAGCAAACAGTTATATAGGAGTTGGTCTAAAAAAAAAGTAAAAAAATACTCGTTTTTATCCTTATTTTAAAGATAGTTCCATCTTCAAGGAACCATTCCTGGAATTAGAAATAAGGGAAAATAAAAGAAGACTATACAACATGGCTCTTATTTTTTTTTAATGATTTTTCCATAGCCACCATGTGTTGGGTCTACCTCATGAAAGCTTTATATTGGAATTCTTTTCCATACAATTAATGAGCTATGTGTTTGTTTGAGATGTGATTTGGAAGATACTGCACTAAATGTGCTATTCTTAAGAGCTTTCACATTTATTCAGTTGACTCAGTAAAACTAGAAACCTAAGAAGATAACGATTATGAGTCAGCTGTAAATGGAGTATTCTTAATGTACCTCGCCTCAGCTGGGAAGGTATCTGCATGATGGTGTAGGTGCTCCACCGGTCCTGGCTCTGTTTTCTGCTGCCTGTTTTATATACAGAAAGTCAGGATGGCAAAAAGGAGAGGGATTATTTTTTTCTTCAGTAAAAGGGGAAATTCTGAGATACTGCAGTGTCAGAATGATGACTGAATTAGAGAAAGATGAGCAATTCAAATGCTCTCCCTCATAAATTTCACTCAGCAGGGAAATACAAGACAGATAGTTTCACTTAGAGACAAGGCTACACCAATCCTCAGGGACACGACACATTGGTACCAAAGTGACAAATGTAATTATAGCTACAAGAACGTTCTGTCATCTGCCAACGGAGCCAATGACTGGGCTAAAATGTGAGGAGGAGTAAGGAAATGAAATCTTTACCAGAAAAAAAGGTTTGCAGAACAAAATCTGAAGTTAGCTCAAGCTGTAAAGTCTTAAACTAGCCATTTCTCCCTCAATTGCTTCCAACTTTAGGACCCCATCATACACCTTATACTGACTTGTCACATAGCCATTTTCAGGGTAGAATAAGACATTTTTTAAAAGCATGGAAATGTAGAAATGTATTGTGAAGTTATATTGCTTGCTTCTGCGTAGAATTAACAAATGACATCTCTAAATTGGTTCTATGGCACTGCAGGTCATTTATATCTGTCTTAATCAATAATACCTGCCTTAGGTTGAAAAATACATGTCAGAGCTTTTGCCTACTGCCAAATCGTGAAGCAGACATAATTTGTTTCCCCTTGTTTCTTGTCACCCTCTTTTGGGTGCCGGGTGGCTCATTCATTCACTTATCCATTTATACATTCACTCACGAAAGCTTTCTGGGTTATGTGTGATGTGAAAGACATGGTGCTGATGGCTGAGGAGATGCAAAATGAGCGAGGTAAATGGTGTGATAGATATACACAGCGAGGAAGGAAGCAGAAGGTAGGACGGTTCCCAATGCTATCAAAGTTGGTTTTCATTTGCACTTTGCAGCAATTTCACTCACTTCTTCCAACCACAAGATGAGACCAAATCACATTGCTGGGGGTCCACTAATCACCTTTTACGTGGCACCTTCTGGGGGGAAGAATCCCTAAAAGATACTCCCAGCTACTCTTAATCCCCAGAGGATCGGTACTTCTGAATAGTTAGCAGGATTTTATCTTTGGATGATGAAATGCTATAACCGACAAAGCCTCACTTTCTCTTCGGCCAAAACCAAGCGTTACATACAAGCGGTTTCTTCTACCTGTCTTTCTACTTATTAGCTATCGACACTATTATCCATCTCCATTCATTTCAGCCTTGGCCCGCACAGTCCCGTCACATTCATTTCAAGAAAAACGTATGTGTAGGAGTGCACACACGTTAAGAACAAAATGCAGTGGATTTTCAAGGTGATTTTTACACCCGTATAACCGTTTCCAGATCTGAAGCAGAACATTACTGCCCAGCAGTCTCTCTTGTTCTACCGCGCAGTCATTACCCAGTTGTTCTCCAAGGTAGTCTCTGTCTTCGCTAACGTTTCTTTTTTCACTTTAGTTATTCTGATGGGTAGAGATTAGTATCTATTTGTGGTTTTAATTTGCATTTGCTTAGTAACAGGTGACACATCTCTTCATAAGTAACATCTCTGCCTATGTTAATTAGTCATGGAATATCCTTTTCCCCTCTAAGACTCCTGTTCATAGTCTTTGTCCACATTTACAGTTGAATGTTCAGTTGCTTCTAATTAATTTGTGGGAGTTGCTATATACTTGTGTGGTGTGCACAAAAACTTTTGTCCAACGTATGTATTGAAAACAGCTTCTTTTACTCTGTGGCTTGTCGTTTTTATTTTTTATTTATTGTTTTAAGACTAGGAAAATTGATTGGGGAATATGAAGGGGAAATTGCAATAGCTGCTGAGAGACAGGAGGGGCTCTGAGTGGGCTGCCAAGGAGCCCACTTCTTTAACAAATTTTATAGAGCAAAGTCATGAATGAGGTAGGTACCATGTAGATCAAATTGTAAGCAACCAATAAGATTTACAAGTATAGCTGCTTAGCTAATATTGACCCAGTAGTAGCAAGAGCATATGGATGACATCATTAACCATGGTTGATAATCTATAGACTTAGTCTTGATTTTGTTCTTAGATTTAGTAGTCTCAGTCTTAGTTGCTTTAGTCTTAGTGGGTGGGAGTGGATGGCTGACCCCTGATGAGATAATGGTTTATTTATATGGGAAATCTCAAATGGGTGGTACCAACAATCTCAAGCTTCCATTTATCCCTAAGGGAAGTATGTAAATCTGGCCAATGTGACTTTAATCTTCTTCAGATATGCCTCTAGTCACAGTTTTGATGTGTCCTCATCTTCTGCACTGAGTCCCTGGAGGACCAGCCCTGTCTGACTGCCTATAATATTTCTACTTAACTGAGCTATTGTTCCCTCTTCTGAAGAGGTATCCCTAACTGTGCTTAGGGGAGAGGGGCAGTTTCCATGTAGGTGCTTCAAGCTGAGAAGGGTTGGTGCAGGGGAGACTGAAGTTAGGGGCCTTTTTCAGAGAGTTAATATGATGGCCCCTTGGATAGAAGTCATGTTGAAGTTTAGCAGTTATGAACCCTCTTTACGAGACCCATCTAATGGATCCTGGTAGGAGTCTGGCACATTTGTCATTGGTTCCATCTGCAGGATCACTTGGAGTTTGGCAGCCTCTAGTCAAGAATAAACAAATTTTCCAAGAAATTAAAGCATGTATGACCGAAGCATGAGCACTAGAACGGAAAGGCAGGTTGGGGAAAGAGCCACATTCAGAGGCTGCTCTTCAGGGACTGAGGCAGTGATTGTCACCAGCTGGCTATTACACCCCTCCACTGATAGAGGTTATCTGTAAGTCTGATAATGCCTGTCATAAGTCCCTTTAGTTTTATCTGTAAGAAGATGGAGAGTTTGGAGGTTTTGAAGGACAATTTTAGCTAAGAAATTTAAGGGCTCTTGCTTAGCTTTTATAGCTTCCAGTGTAGCTTTGCCTTACTAAACTATAACAGCGGTCAGTTACAGATGTAGCTGAAAACCTCCAGCAGAGGTCGACAGCTGGAGCCCCTTTTCATATCTAGCTTTTATTACGATGATATTGTTTTCGTACATCCTTTGGTTATACTTTTCTGCTGGGTGTTTAAGATCAAGTTAAAGTGAGACCTGTGTTAAAATTAACCTCTCGCTCTCTATCAAGATCAGTCAAGTCTCCTCAGGCACTGCTTTTGGAACCATCTACAGAGTCTCCCAGCTCCTCTGTCAGGGTCAGCCGCCAGGATGGGTCACAGTCTTGCTTGACCATGTTGCTTTCTATGAAAGCATGGGAGACTTTTCCCTCTTTGGTGATCCTCCTTTTTGGCTTACTGTATATTGGTTTATTTCTGTCCTCTAGGGTCCAACAATCTCCCTGCTCAGGAAATTAGGTGACTCACCAAAGTTGGAGGCTCCTGTAGAAAATGTTCCCTCGTGTCCTGGTCCTCCTTGACCTTGGAGGGTTAGGGACAAAATATTGACGTCCTCCTGATACAGAAGACTAGGGTGGGGCAAAAGCTGGCTGGGGAAGGAGGCATGACCTGTTAATTATAAGATTTTTGGACACATGTGCAGAACAGTTCCCAAAATTTGCCATGTGGACTTCTTGTGAGAACTTGAGCAGATTTTCAATAGGATGGCCTTGACCCGACATCAGCCTGAAGCATGAGATCTAAGCACTGCCTCTCAGAACTCCTATGTGCAAGTTCTTAGGGTTTTCTTTGAGATTTAGACAGCATAAAAGGACACATGAATGCCACGAAGACTTGGTTATCATACCTTTCCATGATACTCATGCTGTGTTTCCCAGATGCAGCTGGTATTTTTATCTTTGCTCTGACTCTCTTCATCTACTTCTTGGCCCAAGCTTGCTCTGCAGAGCCAGTTTCTCTCCCACTCTTCATTTTTTGCTTTCTTTCTTTTTTTTTTTTGCGGTACTGGGGATCGAACTCAGGACCCTGCGCTTGCTAGGCAAGCGCTTATTCCACTGAGCTATATCCCCAGCCCCCCTTGCTTTCTTGAATATATCTTGCCACTGCTATTTGTTTGTTTCATTCATTGTTTGTTTGAGGCAAGAATTTGGAACCCAAGTCCAGAAGGAGAGATGAGCTATCCAGAACCCAGTAATGTTTTTTGGTGTTGTAGTTACTTTCTTTGTTGTGGAGACAAAATATGTGATGCCCAAAGTTAAGGTAGGAAAGATTTATTTAGTTCACATTTTGTAGAGATTTCAGTCTATAGTCAGCTGGCTCCAAGGCAGGGTGGTATGACAGATAAACATCTCAGAAGAGAAAGAGTTCATGGCAGGCAGAACGTAGCAAGGCAAGGGAGAGATTTAAAAGGGGAATCTCCTTTCTGCTCCTTTTATACTCTGTGTATACTACCAGGATTAGGGTGGTGCCAAACCAATCAAAGAACTGATTTGTTAATCACACACCTTTAATCCTAGCATCACACACTGTAGATTCACCCACCTCTGAAAAGTCCCACATATGGGTGCATGAGACTTTGGGGGGGACATCTAGACACAAACCACAACAGTTGGTGAACCACTTTTGAGAAACAAGTTACCAGATAACACTTATAGCCCAGTTACCCTTCTAGTTTTGGTCTTCAAACTTCAGTTGTTGAACACCTAGAAGAGGAAATCAGTCACATCAGGATTGCAATGAGATCAGACTAGATTTTGAGTTACTTATAGTCATACTTTTGGAAAGAGATAAAGAAAGGAAAACTTGATTAGGCCACATGTGCTGCCTGCCCAAGCCAGATTGGAAGTACCCAAGGAGACAGCTTCACCTGTTTTCTGTCACTAGTCTAGGTGTTTCAGTTATTTGTGTGTAAAAGCTCATGTCTAGTGTCAGTCTAAAAAATGAGAGCTACAGTCTTTGTCTGAAAGCACCAGTCAGACTAAAGAGGAGAACTGGGATCTGGGAAAGAGTGGTGATCTAAGAGTGGAGGCCACAGCACCTCTAGTCTCCTTTGAGCAACAGGGAGCTTTTAGAAGAAACAACCTGTGCTCAAAGAAACCAGCAAGAGGAAAACCTCAAAATAATTCAACATGCATATTTCTTGTAACCCACATCCTCCACAAGCTTTCTCTACATTTTCAAGCCTGCGGTTTTGCCACTGTCTCTCTCTCCTTTCTTTTTGGGAGAGTAAAAACCTTACCATACAACATCTTCTCACATGGAAGACACATTTTGTATTTATAGCTTTCTCCATATTCTTTTCTTTATCTTATTATAATCTTTCTGTAACAAACCTAAAAACAAAAGGTTCTATATTTTACTAAAATAAGTGTCTTGTGCTCTCATCACTAGGATTTTGGTTACTAAATAGTGGGCTTTATGAGTTAAAATTTTTTGTTAACCTATGAAATGTTTTCAATGATCAGTGTGTGACTGGTTAAATAAATGGCTATCACCTTAGTAATAGTAATAGCTACCTTAGTTTATCACATAACATATATCTGGACATATGTGTATGTATACATCTAAATACAAACTATGCTATGATCAAAATTTTGATCATTTTATGTGTTTAAAGAGCTCTCCCAACCTTTTTGCTTCCCTTTGCTCTCAGGGGGTCGTAGTTGAGCTTAACAATCATGATGACATTATTAGGTTTTGTTATTATCTCTGAAACACATTTAAATTTCCATATCAGTATAAAACGACATTTTAGTCAGTCATCTAATTAAAATATATTAAATGACATCAAGAAACTTCCACCCAAATTTGTTATCTTTTAACCATTGTTTGTTACTAGAGTGATATTTAAGCAGAATGTACTTGTTCATAGTTATACTGTAAACACTATTAATGTCTCATCTCTAATCGTTAGAGTGGGACATTGTCTGGACTGTACAGTGTTTAGGTACCTTTAACTGTCACAACACAATCACCTAACAATGACACAAGCACAATCCTGAAAATGTATCTGCATCATCTGGCTGGCTGCCCAAAGCTGGACTGGCATGTACTTTTCATTCCAAGTAGCTGGAACACAAGTAAGGAAATGCCAGATGTTTGAGCCTAAAAAGTTCACCACCATAAACAACTTTCATCAGTAGGATATTTTTAGTTTTGCATCTTTGGAGGCCTATATACCTGGGAAATGAAAATGTACTATTTAATATGAGGTAAAACTATATTGTCAAGAATTAAGGGCATCTTTACAGCTCTGATAAATTAGGAAAAACAGTGTTAATGACTGCAGATAGACTTGTTACCCAACATACAAGTGCATCTCATTTATATAATAACAAAATGTTTGCTTAGTCAGAACCAATAGATGCAGATTAACTATCAGAACCGGATTTAAAGACATGTCAAATTTTGATCGTTTTATGTGTTTAAGGCCCAAATATCTATTAGTTACTTTGTATGCATTAAACTTTTGTAGTCTTAAGTCTATAAACTTAACTTTAAAGCTTATACTCACAGCATAGTTTGTATTTGGATGTATACATATATATATGTCCAGATATATGTTATGTGATAAACTAAGGTAATAGCTGTTTATATAACCAGTCATGCACTTATTATTGAAAACATTTCATAGGTTAACAAAAACTGTTAACTCATAAAGCCCACTATTTAGTAACCAAAATCCTAGTGATGAGAACACAAGACACTTATTTTAGTAAAATACAGAACGTTTTGTTCTTAAGTAACGTTTTCTAAGTTTAACCAAGAGCACTTTAATGTTAAGAAAACCTTATTATTAGACATAGAAAGCTTAACCTTTTAATTATAGCCAAGTTAAATATGTCTTAATAATTGCTTTAGATGACTCATGAGAACCAAATCATAACATTTAAACACTTTAAGGTTGTACATGTTATCTTTTCACCAAGGAAAAGCTCTTAAATTGTTGTAGACAGACAGCAATAGACGTTGCATTTATAAAACCAATCTTTTGATGTTATCTCAATTAGCTAATAAGCTGGATGGAAATATAGTACCAACTTTAAAGACATCTTCATTTTTATCTTGTTAACTCATTGTTAACCCTATGGAGAAGGTATTTGGGCTATATCATGAGTGTCTACTATAAGTATTTACTTTTTTATATAGCAACTAAAATAAAACATGACTGAAAATTGACCCACAGAAACATATGTAGCAACCTAATCACATATGACTCCTACACTATTAAACTTTTGTTTCTAAATTCTCTGTAGGCCTTGAGACTGTCATTTCTCATCTGTTAATGTTTTAAGTAAGTTTGGCTACCCTGAAAACCTACACAAATGATTTTCCATGGAAATCTCAAAAAGAGCCAAAGAAAGAAAATATTGTTGAGCTCAAAAATTTTTTTTAAATGAACTGTGGGCCCCGCGGCTGCTCCGCAGTGGGCCTGGTGGCTGCTCCACTGAGGGCCCCGCTCAGGGCACCTCATGGACCAGACCCGCACCCACCCATAGCATGACGACAGGGTGGAGCCGGGCAGTCCGCTGTGAGCATATGTGCTTTCCCACCTCCAACCATGGCAGTTTGTATACACCCATGTGTGCTATAGTATAGTCTGAGGCAGCTATATGTCTTCCCAAGGCGACAGTCCAAGGATATAGATAAACCCAGGAGTACGGTTATTATCACAGGGAAGATGACTGATTGAGTGGTAGGGCAACCGAGATGAGGGAGGAGAAAAATTGAATGATCAAACGGGCCATCATCTGTGTAACTGAGTAACAAAGGTGAAGGTAACATTATGTAGGACAGCATCCAGAGCTAATTCCCTTCTATGTTCTCTATAATTCTGTATTTCCTCAATCGTTTTTGTATTAACAGAAGTGAAGATAACTTTATATTATACAGCATCCAGTGCAAA